>APFE031312501.1:36950-54028 GCA_000404065.3 Pinus taeda | reverse complement strand
TGATTACATCATCTCCCAAAAGTTCTCCACTGAAAACTGCTCATAAATGGTCAAAATTGGACCATACTGAAAGCTCCATGCAGAGGGTGCGATGCATATCACCTTCCCAATGTACAGGGTGCGATGTATACTATTTTTCTCCTCTGTAGGGTGCGATGATCAGGAATGGAAAAATGGCAGGGACCAAAATGCGAGGTGGAAGATCATGGAATCTTCCAGAAGCTTCCCCTCTGACACTTGCCACTCCATTTTCTACCAAGGATGAGTAAGAGATCTTCATTCTCCAAGTGGAAGCAGGAACTATCAGAGAGAAGACACTAATCAAGATCCCAAAAGACCACTCACCTCTCTTTAATCATTGATATATGGATCCCTCATCACAGAGATCCAAACGCTGGAATTTTGTAATCTATAGAGAAGTGTTGTCAGTATTCTTGTGTACATTCACAGTGTTGGGTGATTTTGCTTTGCTTGAGGTGAAAGAAGGGCTTCTTAGCTGGAGGATGATGCTGGGTCAGAGCTGCTCATGGTGGTAATCCTCTTGCTACTTTTTATCTGAATAAAGCTATTCTTGTTTCCTTACATATGCTGGTGTACTTGTTTATATGCTTGTATATGGTTAATGTACATCTGATCCTGCATTATTTATGAGGTTAGATCCTTGTTTCTTGCATAGTAGTATGTTGTTGTGATTCTACAGGTCATTTTGAAGCTGAGTAGACAAAGAGCGAGCAACAAAACTCTATCAAGAAGAAGCGGGAATCGAGCGCAAGACTCAGGTTGGCCCTCTTGGTTCTCTTCTCATCTATTTTCATAAAACGAATCAATAGTAGACTTTGATTGTTTGTTTCTAAGATAGCCACCCATCTTAGTGGGAATAGTAGCATCTGTGTGGACACTATTCCCGTATAACAGGGGGGGTCTGAAAATTTCTTTCACTACAAACCATTTTCGCTACGTGTCAACCCTTAACGCATTTCGGACCCCCACCCCGCCCGAAATCAACTTTCCTTGTTTCCCATGTGTCACAATCGTTGACTCTTGCACTCCCGCTCCACTCCCCTTCCACAAAGTTACGCTTCCTGTCCCCACCTCACTCCTCTACCATGCTGCCACATGGAATCCCCCTATTCTCTCCCTTCCCATCACGGTCACATCCTGCCCCCCCCTCTCCACATCAATTTACCCCTAGTGTACCCGTTATCTAACCATTCCATCCATACCCATTCCCACAATAATGAACCAGCTCCCATTTAACGACCAAATAACAAAGGTAAGCCTATGTTTTTTTATAAAATAGACAAAAACTTGTTTTGGTGCCCTCCTTTTGTTGTTTTAATACATTAGCAATCAGATATTTTTTCTAGTGTATAATCAGTAGACAGATCCTATCACAGTGCCCAGTCAGTGAAACAAACCACCACTATGGCCCATCAACAAGTTAATTACATTTGCACCTTAGACACTAGTCTTCGACCAACCTTTCGTGGGTAATTTGAATTCTCATGTTCAATTCCTTTCCATTATTGCTCCTAAAGGAAAATCTAAGGTTACAGAGGAGAACCCCCTTCTATACATTGTCATCGATTTAGACCAACAACCTCTGGTAGACCAAGAATATAAGATCATTGTAACCAGTTGTGAGTTCAACATTTATGAACTTCACAACTAATTAAAGCATAAATTCATAGACCTCAGCGATGAATTGGGTCTATGCGAATCCCCCCTACCCCACTTCATTTTCCCTCAAACCTACCATTTCCTTGAGTTTGTTTCATGGTGAAATTCTGATATATTCCTAGTTAGAGGGCAATTGTGGCCCAAAATAATAACATCCTTTTCACAATCACATATGACTACATCTCCCAAATGCTCCAAGTGAAAAACTCTGCCCCTCTAAAACATTTTATAGCAAATTCCCTCATGGAATTCTACAAGAACCTCATCTTCCCACACAAAGCTAAGATCTTTGAAACATTTCTCCCTGATGATGCCCAATTACCTAAGAAAATCCCCCCTATTCATCGTCTATGTTCCCAGAGATGACCAAATAGATTATCTCAAAATTTGCACGTTTACTGGGCTATCAATATGATCAGTGGGTTAATGAGGCCATCATTGGTTTTTGTCAATTTTTAGAATAGCTAGAAAACCATACATCTTCAACTATAGTGAGCATCTAGCAGATGCAATTCATGAGCAGTTCCTGAAATTTTCTATAGAGGGAAGTTTTAAATATGCTTCAGTCCTAGTTTATCTATTTTATACCAACAAGTAGACAAGTTTCAGTTTACCCTACAAAAGTTAGATGAGCAAGGGAATGGTCAATCAGTAATTCATTGGGCTTCCTTGGTAAGGAAGCATTCCAATAAATTTACCTTCATTGAGTATATTGATCAATTTTTATACACAGTCTCTTGTATATTAAACAGTAATGGTGAGCCAAGTAGAGGACCAGAAATCAAAAGATGACTTCATCATGGTGAGCAGACCAAAACAAGTGACTGGTACCTCTACCAGAACTACATAAAAAGCAGGAGCTATGGCTGTGAATTTCCACCTTACAGGTTGCCAAAGTTTGTCCCAATGAGAATTTTCTCATTAGAATACATAAGGCAAATGATTAACATGGACAAACTGCATTTTATGTCAACAAAGAAGAAATCATAATTTAATATTGAGACACAGGTGGGCCCTTTCATCTACAATACCAGGGTAACAACTAAAGAAGCATACATCCTCCTAAAGAAAATGAACTTCAAACTCAACTTCACCTAGTCATATGACCCCTTGGGAGTGATTTCAAAGCTAAGAGTAGAATAGAAGACCACTCCATACATTCACACTCCCAGGCCAGAGATTGAGAAATGTATGAACACGGACCAATGGCTGAAAAACACTTTGCAGGAGGTAGAAGAGCAAGTAATATCAATAACTACAGCACAGACTCCTACACCATAGGAGAAGCAGGACAAGAGGCAAAGGGAAGATGCTTCCCCTATAGTCAGATAAATTCGAGAGAAAGAATTTCAGATCTACAAGAAGAGACAAAGGACCAATCCAACAGAGCAAGATCTTCAAGAAGAAAATACACAATCGGTTGTTATTTTGATAGGCCCTCATGCTTCAAGGAAGGACAAAGATATTTTTATAGGATCTCTATCCTCTTCGGCCTCCCAAGATCCATTGGAAACCTCCCAGTCATGGGAATTGGTTCATGACCAAGATGAACCAAACATATTTGCCAAGTACAAAGAGATCAAGAAGAAAAATGATTTGCTAAAAGCTACAACATATACATAGTTTTGGAAGTAGACAACCTCTTCACAACATAAGCTACTCTCTGCCTTTGACACAGAGAAGGGGAAAATGCATAAAACCTTCCTACAGGCTGAGGTCCCTTTCCCAAAGGCTCATGAAGATGATAAAAGTCATTTTTTTCTTTCAATATTGATCAAATTCATCTAATTGATCAAATAGACATGCACAAGAAAACAAGGGAGATGTTGTACTCCACTTTTATAACCTCAATAATGGTAGCTTCTAGGCTGCAACCTTCAGTCAATAACATCCAAACCCAGCTTAAGTTAGAGAAAATCTCTTCTCTAGCCAAAGACACAAAATTCAAATCTTTAGAGGATCTAGTAATTAAATTGGGATATGATCCCAACAATGTTAAAGTTGCAGAGGAGATTATCATAAGGAAAATTGTTGATATTGCAGCACTCAAGAAGCATCTCAAGCTTCCCTCCACAAAAGACCAATAGACTAAGGAAGTAGTACGATTAGATAAGGAAAAGGAAGACATGTTCAAAATCATTATTGAAAAAAGTGGAAAAATTAAAGCAATGGAGGTTGACATGGAGAAATTGTTAAAAGAAAGAGAACAAACAACACGGTTGTCTGCCATTCCATTGACATCAGTTCTCATAACATCTACATCAGCAGGGGGGGCATCCACTTCAGTAACCATCATAATGGAGGCAAAATCCACATATTCTTTTAAGGAATTTATCAAAGCAATGGATGGCCAGTCAATCAGAGGACAGGGAATTGAGAAGCTGAAAACTCAGCTAAACAATATCTAGGAGCAGAAGCTAAAAATTGATAATGTATACCTAAGAGAACTATAGAAAAATAAGAGATTAGCACAGAAGATTGAACAATTGCAAAGTGACTCTGCAATGGCATAAACATTGGCACATGCAAAAGAAAGTATATGGATAGAAATAAATGAGGCCATGACTGAAATATAACCCTCAATTCATATTATTTTTTACAAAGAGTTAGTACAAATATCTAAAGAGGTCATTGAAGAGGTGAAAGGAGATTTAGGATAGAAGCCAAGTGAAGCCACTGCTCTGATCAGAATTTTGAATTTGAAGATGAAAAGAAGAATTAGAAGAATTTGAAATTGTAGAGAGGACAGAGACAATTTTGGAGGTGAGGAGGGTCCTTACAAAAAGGAACATTATGTTTCAATTGGAGAACAAGTGTCAAAATATGGAGTCCAACATTAATAAGTTCCACAAAAAATTTAATGTGCTAAATCAAAAGGGACTACCAGGTTTGATAGGGATTGGAGATAACTTGATCAGTTTAGAGATTATCACCATAAATTATATACCATAGCAAGGGATAAGTCAATTTTTTCTACCATCAAAGGAAGTATCATAGGGAAAGCCTTCATGGAAGCTTTGGATTTTTATATGCTGATCAAAAATGAGATAAAGCACTTTTTTATTATCAAACCTACTTTTCAAAAGTACACCGAGGTCGATGAAACCTATAGGAAGCTAGTCAAATTATCCACTCCAAGTGAAGGCAGAAGGGAAAAATTATGCGAGCTACTTGGGTAAGACAATTTTTCACCTTCAACAGAAAGGCAACACCTTTTCAGGTCGAGTCATCACCAGCAATCCTGGAAGATAATGCCAGAGAACTACATCAATTTTAGTTGTCTACTTTCTTGTACTATTTCTGTAATCAGTTTTTAAGATATTTTGTAAATAATCTTGATATTTTCACTCGAGATAATTTTGATAATTTTTGTATAAATACTTCACAAATCGAAGTACAAATGTTGGGACTTATATCAAGAAAGCACATTTTGATGTAAAGTTGTTCACTGAGTTGAAAGTGATCATTTCATTAATACAAAAGATTGTTCCATTATTATTGTGTCAGGCTAATTGGTGATGTCTTTCCTTTTGTAAACTTGTTATATCTTTGTTTCAATATGTTTTCTTATTTGAAATGTTTAATAGAAGATGAAGGGTTGAACTTGTTTAATCGTACTCTGTCCTAGATTATAAGCAATTTATATGTTTTCAGCTGATGTTAAATATAGAATTCATGTTAAAATGTTCTATGTTTAATTAAATATAAATCTATTCCTCCCTCTCACTCCACAAATCTAGAAAGATCTAATAGCCTTCCTACCTTGCCTTGCTTCAATCTATTCTGATATTTTTCATTTGATCACCCTAAGACCTTGACTCCATTGCCAAATGTCCTTTCTTTACAGTTTTAACCAAACATTTCAAAAAACCAAACTTTGAACCTAATAACTAGCCTAAATTCCCACTACAACAAATCTAAATCTAATAGAGAGATCCCTCTCTGAGTTTAAAAGGGATAGCTTCTAAGCTTGAAATTAGTTCTATAGTTACCTCTGGGTTTCTTTCACGGCCTTAAGAAATTACAGAGTGATAACAGTACCCATCACTTCAACCCCCACTAAATTGAAATGAAACTATGTATCCCAAATGCACATTCATACCTGCACATAATAAAAGTTGATGTATGGTAGCCATAACTACTTTGTTGTTCAACAATTCAACCCACTGTGTTCAATACATAACACCTAACCCATTAAATTCAATAAATAACACCAAACCATTAAATTTCCCATTAAAATAAATCAAAGCACATGGATCAAAGATAAAAAATTCCCATCCATTGGATCACATCCAAATCAATCTAGACCACACATTCAAAATTGATGTATCGCAATCCATGTCAATCATTACCACCAATTAAATTCAAGTGTAAAAACCTATAAAATAAGTTCATCCCTTAATGAAGTTGCATTTTTAACGTTCAAACTATTCACTAGCCTTGGAGACATACCATCACAAAACATTTCATAGTATATTCAAGTTAGTTATTTTGGTTTTTGCACAATTTCACTACCATTTTGTTTTCATTTCTCAATCACAAAACATTTCACAGTATATTCAAGTTATTTATTTTAGTTTTTTGAACATTTTAATTCATTTGTGAAAATCTCTTTTCCACGATACATGCCTTAAGTTTGTCAATAAACTCATTTACTACATTAGTGGGTTTGTAGACCCATTTAGACTGAACCAAATTTCATCCATTTGGAAGAGGAATGAAATCCATGTGCAATTATTCATTGAGGAAGAATACTCCTCTTTCATGGAAATATTCCATTCATGTATGGGAGACCTATTCTAGAAAATGTGAAATGGCATGACTCAAAAGGGAGACAGTAGTGGTTTGTGACTGAATATTGTGAGGAATAGAGGAAAAATAGTTAAAATCAGTTGGGTCATAGCCATACATGTGAGGTTGTTTTACTTATAAAATACCCTCCTCAAAGGTTTTTCATGATTTCAGGTTGTTCATTTTTTGTTGGTGTTGAAGGCTAATTTTCCTCTACTTAATCATCTTATTGTTCTACACAACCAAAATTGTCATCACCATCTCCATTTTCATCAACATGACAATTTGGAGGAGAAAGAGACAATTTGAGTTTGGAGTTGTCATCAAAATGGACAACCATTTGAAACAAATCATCTTTTGAAATAAACTTAGAAAACATATATGCTTCATATTCTCATATGCCTTAACATGCTGCCCTCAATCAGGGTAGCATATCAGAGAATTTTTTCCTAGGTGTTCCCATATTGAGACGAAGGCACCGATCCATATCTACTGTGAAAGAAAATAGATCCAAAGCGAGTCCTTGTAGATCGCGTTTCACCACCATAAGCACTACCAAATAATGTCATGAATAATAGGTGTGTATAAACAAATTGTAGAAGCACCTTACTAGTTTTTTTTCCAAGACAACTTCTATAAATTTAACCTATATGATTCTCAACATTTTTAAACGAAATTAGTATCTCAATCAAACCTTTACTAAGGCAAGACTAGAGTTTCCTTCATTCCTGGAGAGTGTTATCTATATGAATAACAATATTGACAAACTCATAACCATTCCCACAATAGGATAATCACTAACCATTACTAACGAAAGCCTAGAGCTTCTATTGAGGTACTAAATTCCTTTAACAAGGCAAGCCTATAACTTCCTTCATGCCTCGGTATTATTATCTATAGGAACAAAAAAATTGACAAACATGAGGCTAAACAATTTAAGTCAAACAACAATTTATAAAAAAGAACTAGACTAGATCAACATCTTAACCAAAATAAGAGCCATGTGTCACTTTTTGTAGTTGAAATTCTTCCAACGTCTACATCATTTTATTATAACGTAGAAAGCATTTTATCCAAAACATATATTGATATAATTGAAGACATACAACCAATTCTAGGTCAATTTCAACACACTAACAAAAATTTTCCAAGTGTGAATACAATCATGGTATTTTAAGTGTGAAAACAAGTTATCAAAAAACAATCACTGATATCTTTGAAGGCATGCAACAAATTCCTTCTACAGATTTGATTTTTCAAGGGTACTGTCAAAAAGGAATATGTATGAAAATTTGTTAAGCTGCTACTAACATGCATGTTTTTAATTGCCTATAGGAAAGCATAAATACTATTAGCTTGTATGAAAGATGAATTTCAATTATTGTTAACTAAATGCATGGAATAAATATGCAGGTGGTTGGATCTATGGTAAGAGTTAGTTATGTTTCTCGTACAAGGATAAGTGATAGACGATTTACTAGGGATGCCCAGCTGTGATTACATTCATTAGATGAGGATAGGACAGATAATATGAATGTAACTAATGCTCCCAGCATTGTTGTTACTCATGGCCATGCGACAAAAGTTGATGTTTTCCCACCATCAACCACAGATCCACCATCAACGATAGTCCAAGGGGAAAGTTCAACTAAGAAGAACAACACTATAAGAGGTTGGACAAAAGAAGACATGTTATATGCAATTGACGATATAGATTTTAATTTATATTCAGTTTGGGCATTTGCAAAGAATCATGGTTTTTCTTTGTCATCAATACATTATTGGAGAAATGGGATCATTCATACAAAACATAGAGGCCCTCTTACAAATATGACTAAAGAGGAGGAGGTCGAGGTGATTGAGTGGTGTAAGGAGATGGCCCAAATGGGACATGGGCCAAAGTTGATATAATTCAAATCCACATTTTCTAGAATCTGTCAAGGGAGGCCAAACCCATTCAAATATGGGTTTCCTAGTAAATCATCATGGTTTGGGTTTCAAAAAATACATCTAGACCTTGTATTGCATACAACTGAAGGCCTTGTAAAAGACAAAGCTTTAAAATTGTGCCCTACAATTGTATATAAGTTCTATGACATTCTTTCTAGTGCAAATGATAAACATTCTTATGGTGTAGACCATATATGGAACTGTGACGAAACAAGTTTACAGGAAGGAAGGAATTGTGGCATGTGGAAAATTGGCAAGAGAGGAAGCTAAAACATGCCAAAGATTTTTCCTAAGAGGAGGGAGCAGATAACTATTCTATGTTGTGTCAATGCAATTGGTGCTTCAATCCCAAGATTTTATATATTCAAAGGTAAAAATAAATTGAAAAACTATATACAAAGTTGTGAACCAAGTGCATGCATGGCTGCACATCCCAATGCATGGATGATTAAAGAGCTTTCTTTAAATTGGCTTTGTCACTTTTTTGCATCCATACCAGGTGGTGTCTCACTGAAGAATAGACACCTACTGATATTAGATGGCCATGGAAGCCACATTGTTGTGCGAACAATTGGGAAGCAAGCCATTTGGGCATCGACCTATTAACATTGCCCACTCATACCACTCACAGACTGCAGCCCCTTGATGTCACTATGTTTGTCCCTTTTAAGAACTATTTCACGTTAGAGTGTACTTCATGGATGGTAAAAAATCCATTGGTTGAGGTGAAAAGGTTCGAGCTAGCAGAGCTTGCAAGTAAAGTGTTTAAATGGGATCTGACACCATCAAATATCAAGGTTGGATTTATGAGAACTGGAATATGGCCACTGAATTATGATTCTCTTATGCATGATATTGGCTATAGCCAGGCATTTCATGTGGATGGTCAAGAAGAAGGGCATATCCAAGCATATGTTGAAGTGAAAGAAGAAGTAGATGAACAAAATGATATGGTTTCAGCTGATAATATGATTTCTCTCTCTCACGAACACTTATATAGTGATGATGATTAAAATGTAAGTGAAACACAATATAATCATGAACCAATTAACAATAACATGGAGGTCATTCTACCAACTGAAGCACATGGAACTTCTATTGTTGACATTCTTAATGACTTTGTTGAACATGCAACTGACCAATTGACATTTCCAAGCCAAGTAACCCAACCATCATGGCTAGCAGAAGCCAAGATTAATTTGAAAAACCAAAGTGTCTCAAGAACCAATGAACAAAGAATGAACATGCCTTCACAACCAACATAATTGAACAATAGAATTGTGCATTTTTTTATGGGAAATAGATCAATGGAAGAATATAGTGCACATAATGAGGCATCAGATGAAGAGAACAATATAGTTTAATCAGTTGTCTTAGATATTGAAAGGAAAGTGTCAATAAATGACATGGAGGTGGTAGAGAAGGAGAAGTTACTTGGTCAGTTCCTAAAGCAACCAATAGAGGGAGTGTTAATGGAAAAATAGCAAGGAACACTAGATAGTCTTCATTTGGGCTAAAGTTCACATTTACTCACCTCAGAAGACTATATAACTCTATTAGTTGAGTATGAAAAAAAGAAATTTGAAATTTAGGAATTACAATAGAAAAAGAAGGATTTAGCCTAGGAGAAGATGGCAACAAGGATTGTTGCAGCAAAATGTTGAGCAGAGGAAAGGCCTGAAAGAGAGAAAGTAAGGCAAGAGAAGGACCATAAAAAAAAATATCAAGATAGGAAAAGGATGTAAGAAAGGTTCAACAAATGCTTGAAAAGGAACAAGGGATGACCGATATGGTTGACATTGATGCAAGCACAGTTGATGAAACAAGGATGATGTCAAACACTTGGATAATATTCTAGATAATACACCATTATTCCAAGACCTCATAAAAATTCAAGTCCCTCGCTATAAAAATGGGGGTTTACCCATTTTCTTTATTCCTACCAGTGCAGGTGTCAATTATATGTATGCTCATCAGACACCTCCACCTGATGCACGGATTAGTAGCACAAGTGTGAATTATGGGTACTCAATTCCTCCATGGTTACAAGGGTAAAATTGGACTCAATCATATGGAAGCAATCCACCACATCTTAATCAACCACTATTGGGTAGGCCAACCTACTTGGCTCAAGCAGGAAACTCAACAAGTTTCGACACTGAAGATTCTTGAGGCCATAAAGAATAGGGGTGTCATACACCTTTTGTTTTAACCACATTATGATGTGGATTTTGGATGGAATGCCTCTTTTTCTTACAACATGAAGATTTTAGATTATAGCCTAGGTTTTTTTATTTCATAATGTTCGCGACATTGTAACCAAATTCCATTTTAGAAGGAACGTTAATAATCTATTATAATGGAGAATTCTTACCTAAGAATGCAAATGGGATTTTTTGTTTTTCCTCTACACACCAAATGATATACAACACATTTATACCTGAGCTTTTAATTAAATGGAAAACGAGTGAATAATGAAATCTTAAACAAGTCACTTCTTATAATATGAAAATTCCATAAAACAGTGAACAATAAAAGTACCAAACCTCACACCTCATATCAAACCTCATTTACTATAAGTAAAAGTACAAAAACCTTTCTATCCCCATTTACTGTGATATAAAAGTAAAAGCATAAGTATCAAACCTTTCTATCCCAACACTGACATATGCTAAAATCTGAATAGAATTACTCAAAGTAGAGAAATTGTAAAACCTCATTTACTGTGATATATTTTTAAAAATAAAAGTAAAAGAATCAAAACCTTTTTATCCCCATTTTCTGTGATAGTAAAGTAAAAGAAAAAATATCCAACCTTTCTATCCCAACAGTGATACACTTTGAACTCTGAATAGAATTACTCAAAGTAGAGAAGTTGTAAACATTCCTAAGGCAATTTGAAGACACACATATGGAAATACTTGAAAAAATAAATTATCTGTAGATTAAAATGAATACCCTACAAGTGAGATACAAACATATTTTCTGAAGCCTCACTTCAATCATGGAGATTCTTATAGGCCAAAGAAATACCATGTAGAAGAATAAAGATGATACAGTGAGTTGCAGGCAACAATTTTAAGATTTGTAGTAATCTGTGAACTAGAATATCAACATATCAATAAATCTCAAACATCAATGTAAAGTAACTTGAGAAACTTCTACGAGATCTGAATAAAGGAAGATGAGAAATTATAAATATGCCTAAGGAATTTTGAAGACAAACATATGAAAATTCTTGAGAAAATAAATTAATTGTAGATTGAATGAATACCCTGCAATTCTAAAAAAGATGGGATAGGAAAGAAAATCTATATTGAATAAGCAAAAGAATATTGGAGGGTAAAAATATTTTGAATCACATTTTGTTTTAAAAAAAAAAAAAATTGATTGGAATTTTGGTGAACATAAAATCTCTTTTTCAAAATTACTTCTAATAAAACATTCTGAGGTTTATGAATCGAGAAAGTACACTGCACTAAATATTATTGGGTTTCCTAACAACAAAACTTAAATTAAGAAGAAAATCATACCATTAACTAATAACATTGTAATCCGGTGCTTATATTTTTAACTGAGACTCATATAATGATTAACATAAACTTTCTTGAGTCTACTCATTGATTTCTCTTTGATTTTCCAGAGTCTGCTCATTGATTTCTCTTTGATTGTTCCACCAAATGTTTTATAGTCAAAGAGTAGAGAGAGTTACATATCCAAGTAGAATACACCATGCAGAGTCCAGATAAACATACAAAAAAATTATAAAGCAGATGAAGGCACCGATTTAAAATTAATGGCAATGGGCCACATAGTTGGTACACCAATGCCTACACAACACAAACATCCTAGTGAACTGTGTGATGAAACAAGAACGGGTGGACTCCAGAAACATCTGCAATAGGGAAATATTTTAAGGGTGACATGTTGGAATGCGCAAAAATTCATCCAGCAAATCATAGAAGGGGAATTGGTCTGGAAAACTTAAAATAAAAACAAATATCCATTTATGCACAGAAAAATAATGATGTTGCTATGAATGAAGAACAAGAAAATTTGGCCAAGCAGAATTTTATAAAAGGGAGTAAACATAATGAAAATCCAACCTATAATTAGAATTTGTGGCACACTGTGGAGCAAGCAGATAGAAAAACCCTAATTTACAAAACAGATAAGAAACAAATTTATTGAAAACCCTAATTTACAAGCAGAGAACAAACAATTTTTTGTAAATTTACAAAAACCTTATCAATTTTTACAAAACCCCATGAATTTTCAAGGAAACCATCGAATGGACCAAAATCAAACCAAATATAGTGGGTTAGTAGGATTAAACCACCATATTCTAGGTATTGTAACAAAAAATAGCAGATAATAAAACCCTAATTTACAAAGCAGATAACAAACAAATTTATGGAAAACCCTAATTTACAAGCAGGTGGCAAAATGTTTTTTGCAAATTTACAAAAACCCTTTGAATTTTTACAAAAAACCCATGAATTTTCAGAGAAACCAAAGAATGGTCTAAAATCAAACAGATAGATAGGGGGATGGTAGGATTAAACCACCATATTTTGGGTATTGTAACAAAAAATACCATATAGCAAAAATATAGCAAAACCCTAATTTATAAAGTAGATAAAAAAACAAATTTATCAAAAACCCTAATTTACAAGTAGATAGCAAACAATTCTTTGCAAATTCACAAAAACCGTTTTAATTTTTGCAAAAACCCTTTCAATTTTTACAAAAACCCCATGGATTTTTAGAGAAACCATCGAATGGACTAGAATCAAACACAAAGATAGTGGGATGGTAGGATTAATCTACCATATTTTGGGCATTGTAACCAAAAAATAGCATATGGCAAACATATAACAAAACTCTAATTTACAAATAATATAACAAACAAATTTATTGAAAACCCTAATTTACAAGTAGATAGGAAACAATTTTTTGAAAATTTACAAAAACCCTTTCAATTTTTACAAAAACCCCATAAATTTTGAGAGAAACCACCGAATAGAAATGGAAAGATACCAGAACTAGTGAAATTAATTGATACATATTCAAAATATTCACACAACCATACCCAAAAAGCTGTCAAACCCTACCTTCAACCTTAAACCCATCGTGAAACAAAAGCTAAAATTCCCTACAATGAGTTCAAAGTGTTGAAAAGACACAAAGTTTGGATGGTACAATAAAGTACGAGAACTAGTGAAACTCATAAAACCCAAGACCAAAGAACCAATGAAAGTAATCGACACACATTAAAAAAACTCATAAAACCCTACCCTAAACCTTGTTGAACCCTACCCGAAACCCTAAAACCACAATGGAGCAAGAGCTAAAATTCCCAATGAGTTAAAAGCGTTGAAAAACACTGAGTTTGGCTTGTAGGATTTAGAATCCTATCAGAGAGTCACAGAAGCCACCACAATGGCAAAATATCATCCCAGACCTCACCATACCACTTCTGTGACAGCCAAAAAGATTAGCTGCAACACAAACATAGACAAATTAGCACGGGAGCACAAACCCAAATTTTTATAGCAAAACCAGAATGAAACACGGGAAAAAATTCTACTTACTGGAATGGACCTCGAAACTTTCATGTTCACTGTTGAACTAAATTGAATCTCCCATGGGCTTCATCAGAAACAATAGGTCACACAATCAAAACAACAACAATCATATTTGTAAACCCCCTATGAACCAGAATGAACCACCTCAAGCACATTGGTAAACCCCCCATGAACCAGTTAAAACAACCACAAGAACAACCCTAAGCCACCCACAAACCTATCCAAACAACAATTCCTAGTGAGAAACACAAATATGCATGCACAAGTGGACCACTATTAAAACCCACGTCAACAATAGTTGGGGGAGCTCAGTGCCCACACACTAGGTGCGAACATGAATGCATAGGGCGATGAAGTCGTAGTAGAAAATGAGTCCACCGAAACCCTAGACACAACGTTAAAGCATGAATTTAGTTATTTCACCAAACTAGATAGGTGGCATGACTATTTGGACAAGCATCATACGGGAGACAAGGAGTATAACACATTGTTTTCCATCGTGGCATGGAGGGTGCACAACAATTGGCATCGCTCCCCTAACTTATAATATGCTAACCTCCATCTCATTTTTGTCACACATCAACCTTGCACACACTAGCGTCACAAGAGTGACATAAGAATTAATGGTCATGCGTCATAAGAGTGACAACCATTAATGGTGACATAACCATTAATGGTCATGCCTATTACAGAGAATGTTGAATTGATATGGTGGATGCCTTATTTATTTAGTAAGTCATCGTGTAACATATAAGAGATTATTTTTGCATTAGGGCTTCAAAGCTGGAAGAAAGTATGTCCGCATTAAGGCTCCAAAGCTCAAAGAAATTGTGAAAAATATCTAAGAAGCTCGAAGAAATTATGAAATTGTGTGGTTAGGTTTGGTGTTTATCCAATCGAGAGATCTTTTGAAAGTCTGAATTTATGGATTTCTCGTATGTCCAACAACCCCTTGCGGACATGGAGAATATTCATATTAATCACCTTTCTACTACTTTGTTCAAGAATTTGTATGTGGTATTAAAGAGATAAATGGCATCCTTGTTTTTGTTAATTGCTCGTTGGATTGTTTTAATGTCCTCAAACTAATACAACCTATTCCTCTTAGTTTGCTGTCAGCAATTACAGGAACAGGGAAGATTAATCATTCCAAGAAACCCATATGAAGATGGAACTCAAACGAGAATGTGTCATGCAGAGTGGAAAAAGATCCATCAACCACAAGAACAAGAATCCAAGGAGGAGAGTAATAAGCTCCTAAACTAACTAACAATGTTGTAGCAAACCAACCAGTTTGCAAGAGCTTAAGGATACCTAAGAAACATGTATTAGATGGTGAACATTATGTGGATGATTATGCCGAGAGAGCATTGTAGGATAAAGCCTCAATGACCACAAAGAAATATGTTAGAAATGGTGAGTACGATGAGGATGAGGAATGTGAAACACTTCAGCGTCGAAGTTCAAGGATACCCAAGAAGTGCATGCTGGATGTTGAATATGAAGAGGATGTTGAAGTGCAGCGGCACAAAAGAAGATGAAAGAGGTTAAAATAGCATATTGATATAGAACATTTGTATTAATGAATTTAGACTTCTGTGATCCATAACATTGTTTAGAGAGTTTTCGGCGAAATCACATAGAAAATAATTTGTCGACGCGTTTCGAACCAACTAGTGTGGTTCATCGTCACGACAAGGTGAAGATCCAATCCAGCTTAACTAGTTAAATAGCGTTTCGAACCAACTAGTGTGGTTCATCGTCACGACAAGGTGAAGATCCAATCCAGCTTAACTAGTTAAATAGTGTGTGCAGAGACTCCAACGGCTATATTTCCAACGGCTAATTTGACCTATTGACCCAAGTCAAACCAATAAAATCCTTGCTATATTTATTAATTAATATTATTCTAAAATTAGTTAAATTTGGTAAATTATATAATAAAATATTCATTAGTAACCTGTACTTGTATATATATCTATTAAAAACCTAACTAATTCATATTAAAATAATACCCTTGGTATACCATATAATTATTTAATAATAATAATATTTAAATTATAATTCATCTTTTAAATCTAATGGTCAAATTGAAATTAAAATATTTTATAATAAATTTAATAATTTCTATTAAATAAATAATTTAATTAATTTATTATATAATAATATCCTAGATATATTAAATTACTATTATTTTTAGAAATTAGTTAAATTAGGTAAATTATTATTTGTTAATGTGCTTATTAATAAAAGTACATATATGTACCAAAAATGAAAATCAACAATATTGGTACAACATATATTTATTTAATAATACTAATTATTTATCATTTAAATCAAGGACCATTTGAAACTAAATTACCGAATTATATCCTCTATCAAGGAATAATTAATAATTAAATTGCTAATTTATATTAAGTAATCTATATTTATTTGATACTTTATTAATTGTATATAATGTTATAATAGGATAATACTAATAGTATAATATTAATTAATTTCATAATATATAAAAATATATTAATAATAGAATCAAAGAAATAAGTAATAATTTGAATATTAATATTCCAACGAATGATTAAAAAAGGGCTCGAAATTAAATTCATAAAGACCTTATTAATGAATAATACCAAGTAATTAAGACCAAATAACATAAGGAATCCGAGAGGAGAAAAATAAAAAAGCAAAACTTAAACATAACTTTGTAGTTATTTGATGACAAAATTTTCTTCAAAGGTTTTGAGGCTCACACAAATTGTGCTTGTAAAAATAAATAGTTGTGGTGACCTCAGCCATATTTTAAACTATCCTCTTTTGACATAGAAGATATACATTTGCTATCACTGATACCTAAGCATAACATATCACCGCTAACTATGTATAAAGCTTTTGCATAAGTAAAAACAATTGATCCAAAGATTATGCAAACGCAACAATATAACCTCCATTAGTTTTCCTATCATTTTATGGAATTCACCAACGGTCCCAATGCTGTGAATCAGCCCCTTCATCAAACCCACTTGAACTCATGACACCGAACTCTATTTGCTTATTGTTCTTGGATCTCCT
>APFE031312501.1:20699-36411 GCA_000404065.3 Pinus taeda | reverse complement strand
AAAGAGAGACCACATCGAAACTTACCAGAATGTCCTCAGGCTCAAGATTAATTTTCTTAAGATCATCGATAAAGGAGGTCGAGTCTTTGACAAAGGACTCAGTCTGACCCACCAAGGGTCTCAACTTTATAGTGAGGAACTTTGACAAGAGGTAAGTCGGACCACCTATGGTGTTGACAATGGGTCTCAGGGGAACCCCTTCCTTATGGACCTTTGGAAGGCCATAAATCCTAGGAGCGATGGGGTTTCCCTCAATCAACTTCTGGGATAGAGGATTAGTGGAATTGCACGACTTGATCGCAAGAGTGACTGCTCTGGAGACCTTTTTAAGAGGATTTTTCGACAACTTCTTATAACTCCCACTATTACACAGATGATCAAGCATCTTATTCCTGTAATCACTCCTATCCAGGAGGACAGCAGCCCCACCTTTATCTGCTTTTAAGACCACGACGTCATGATTTTTGTTCAAGGCCTTCAGAGCCTCAAACTCAGCCTTACTGATATTGCTACGGGGAGGCTTAGCCCTCCTCAAGGCAACGGAACAATCCTGCCTAATCGTGTCTTTAATCTTATCAGGAAGGTTGTTAAAAATTTGAATGAAGAAGTTGTTGCATGGAGGGATAAAGATGTGTCATGTGGTCAAGACATATGTTGATCTTGAAGGAATGAGGAATAAAAGCGAAAAAAACACAAGAAGTTATTATTACTAATTAGAATTTGTTATTATTAGTAGATTTTTTGAATTTCTTTGATCATAGTTAAAGTGTTCTATTCTTTGATAATGACAGTTCCATTATAATTTCTTCTCAAGATTATGAAATGTTCTTTTATTTCTAACCTAGTTACTATACTGAGAATGAGCATAGTCGTGAGTTATGATTGTCAAGGCATTATAAAGGCATCTACTACAATTTGACTAATTTATAGTCCTTTGTTTGACAGAAGTGAAAGAAAAATTATCAGGGGTGGAACAGAATCTGAAGAAAACTGAAGTAGCTCATAGACATAAGATGTAGTTAGAGAAAACTGCAAATTCAACTCTGGCATGCATAGCTATACATAGGTTATGATCCTAGGATTTTCTAGTGGATGTGTTTTTCAGAGAAAATGTACTTAAAAAATTGAATGTAATTAAGTTCCTATTTGGTTTTGTATAAGAGGTTAAGGCCATCAAGAAGATTCTAGGTAAGGAATCTTAAAAAGGAAAATGAGGAGACAAGCTACAACAACAAAAGATGTCGCAAGCCCACTCATATTTTGGATAGAATAAACTAATGCCATAAGTGATCTAGCTTCCTTAATTAGTACCACTCGTGTGAGAAGGCGAGGAAGTAACAATAAAATATTTCGTAACACATCCTAGAGATAACTAGTTGCATCTTTATGGACGACGGTTCATAATTCGGCCAATTAAATTTAAGCGCAAAACATACCCAAATCAGTAAAAGTGTGCATGTACACTTGCTCTGCCACAAATGATTTGAGAAGTTTTTCAAGCAAGCAATACATGTCTCTTTAAATGGTGAATTCTATCCATGGTTAACCAAAGGTTTCCAACTAAAAGTAAGAAGGTATAATAGGATGATGTCTCCCGTGAATTTTTTATTTCAAATCTTTAAAATTTTGCTTTTTAACATTCCCTTTATTTAATTATTTTGCATCTTAACATTTATATTTAACTTCTTTTTTATCTAATACACTTATAAAATTACAATTAAAACTACCAAATAATAAATTACATCATATAAAAAAAACTACATCTTATAAAAAATAATGTCAATTTCATATCTTAATTACATTTACTAACCACATTTTTTAATATAACAATACTAATTTATTATCAATCTCATTTTAATCTCATTCCAAAATTCACTTTCAATTGCATCCATTTTTACCTTCCGTGCAAGAATCTTTATGGTTAAATGCTTCTAAACATTATTTATTATCAATCTCATTTTAATCTGATTCCAAAATTCACTTTCAATTGCATCCATTTTTAACTTCCGTGCAAGAATCTTTATGGTTAAATGCTTCTAAACGTTATCTTTAATTAAAGCAATAAAGTCTTTATGGTTAAATGTTTCTCAACGCTATCTTTAATTAGAGCAATAAAATTTCTCGTAGATTATTTTTTGACATACTCGTGGAATTAGTCTCAAAATTCATAAATAGAATTCTATAATATCCCAAAAAAGTTGTAAATATTTTATTTACCACTGTAATAAAACAAACTGGATAATATTGTTATTCTCTGTTTGGATTAATAATATTGTGAATTTCTGAAGTTAGAAAATGATTGAGTAATAACAGATTTTGTAACTTCTCATAAAAGAAGTTGGAAAGAGGCAACTCCCGGAAAAAACCCTAACTACCTCCCCTAACTGAGAAACACTCCAAGGAAAAGGGGGTGAGGGGAGGAAAAAATTGTGATGTAATGTCAGACGGAAAAGGGGGAAAGAATGCTAAGTCTGGTGATGACCAAATAACATTCCCATTAAGTGCAAAAATTTGCTGAAGGCAGTAGTCTTGCAAGCAGGCTTGGGGGAAGATTTGGTCTTGAAGATGAATCTCATGGTTGGGAGGAAGACAAGCAGAGGATGTAATGGTGACTGTGATCGTTGGAATCTACTGCTCAGGAAATACATATAAGCGTACTTACGACACCCACACTGTGACAGATAATGTTGTGCTTTGATTAATTGTGAGTATTGTGGAGGGAGTGAGCTCCCAACTTATAAATATTTGAAATTCATTGTAATTAGGGTTTATAATTTATGTGGAATGGCTACCTTATACCGAAAATCAATACCATGGAAATACAATAAAATTAACTGGGGAACATAGATTAGTTTATTTACTATGAACAAAAGCGGAACATAATACTACTTGACCAGAACAGGTTAGTTCTGTCAGGTTGACACTAACAGTAGCATTAGTGACTGTGCAAAGATGTTATATGTTGTTAAAATATTAGTGGTGAAGTATGTACAAACCGGTTAAAAGTCTTTTAAGATTTTTGTGCCAAATAAGTACATGTATAAACTTAACTTAAGAATTCTGTGTAATATAAGAGAATGTATAAACTTAACTTAAGAATTCTGGTAAAATAACAACTTCTATGAATTTAAGAACCCATGTAATTTCCAAACTTGTGTGAGCTAAGAACCAAGTAAATTATGAATCGGAGAAAATTACTAAAGTTTCTAGTGCAACAAGAAGAGAGAAGCATTAATACATGAGTGAAACTCTCAGCAAGCTCAAACCAGAAACAGGGAATGAGCTACCGAAAACTATAATAGGGTCTACTCCTATAGCCAAATGGGTGGCGTTATTACAGGTAGAGACCACGAAATTAGTAGTCTAGAACACTGTAGAGCCTTCCTAAAAACCCATTCAGAGGAAAAGAGACCCTAAGTAGCAAATAATAACAGTGTTTACGCTCGTGCCTAGATTCTTGAAAGCTTCTAGAATCATAACCGTGGCAGAGGAAAACTGATATTCTAATCATTTCTGCAAAAGTAAAATTGAACCCAAACTCAAGCTCAGAACCGCTATGACAGAATTAAACATGGATAATTAAAATGGTGGACAAATGCACTCAGCACAAACCATTCTCATGAAAACTGTACAGGCGATTTGGGAAAAATAACAGTGATGTTAACACAACTGGAAAAGAGTATATGTGTTACTAACTATGAAAAGAAAAACAATTATACAATCATATTTCAGCAAATTAAACCCGCATTGAATCGACATCATCAAAAACGTAAATGATTTCGGTCCTTTATTTCAAAACATAGCAAAGTTGAACAAATCTACAGTGCAACGTCAAATACAGGGCCATAGCCTTCGATAACCTTAGACATACTCAAATTTATACATGTTTACAACTTTTACAAAAGAAAAGACCTCCACCAGGTAAACAAGGGAGCTGGTGAGTAGCCCAACATGGGAATTCCATTTAGTTCTAGGCCAGAAGTCAGAACTAGCTCCCCTGGAATGGTTGAATCTAAACCCGCAAACTTGAACTCGAGAGACTTTTCTTCATGATCGAAAATCCAGGCAGGGATGCCAAAGAGCTTACCCGGAAACCTTCGAGCGTCGCAACCAGGTAAGGGAACTGCAACACCTTCGTTACAACTCGTGGCCCCCGGTTCCACTTCCACCATACCTGCAGAGGGTTGTGAGTCAAATGTAATAGTAAACAAGCCTAGAATCAGTTAAAAACATAGAGGAAAACCACAAAGGGAAACTCTTACCTGGTAACCAGATGGGTATCACAAATTCCACGGACAAGAAACCCTCGGCCGCTTCTGAGACATACCAACTGAATCGTATTTAAAGGCTGCAGGCCGGGTAACCCGCAAGAGGAGAAGGAGAGCCGAGCATGGTGCCAAGGGAGGAGGAAGCAAATGAATCGTAAAACCCAACAAAAGAGAATGAAAAGCCTTCTGGAGAGTGCCCAACCATGAGATTGAAAACCTGTAACCACCACCGTCGATGCGTCGAAGGATCCTGAGAAGTTCTGGCACGACTGCAATGCCACATTAATTCGACATAACAAGGAATTAATTACCAAAATATCCGGTGTGTGATAAGCTCGATGCGCGAGCTGATCTATCCAGAATGGAGTGAAAGATAATTTAATGACTGTCAATGTTACAACTTAGTTATACAGCAGAATTTCAATGATCTGCATAATGTAAACAATCCATGAAAATTATTACCATGGTAAAGGTAAGATTTTAATGTTTGATATAGTCAGGGAATGTTATTGTTTTATTTTTAAATATTTTATAAAATTGGTATTTTTATTATGTTTGAAATGGAGACATGACATGTGGTATCAGAGCCAAGGTTACAAAACTGTGACCTCTAGCAAATGAACTGTACAATTAGTTACTATTTTCTTTTGGATCTCTAACTGTTGATGATTTATTAACATGTTAAGTACAAAGGAGCAAGACAATAGCAGTTTATAAGAAGAATGGACAGTGTGCCACGCAGGCATATGGCTGGCCTAGGACCTGCAACATTTCCTGAAAATAACCCTGAAATATGGGTGCAGTTAGGAGAGGAGGCTTGTAACAAAAATCTTACAATACTGGAAATGGTTCAGCAATTAAAGAGTGATATGGCCTGCCTATGGGAGGACAATGCAAGATTAACCTTTGAACAGGAAAAAACTATGAAGAGCCTGTCTGTTAAGTAGAATCAGCGCCAAACAATTCCCTGCCCTAAACAGGGACGAAGGTTTGAAGAACATTGTTATCACACGGAGCATGAAGGAATAGTAGGTGGGGAAGAAAATCAAGAGGAGAAGTCGGATAATGCCTCTGAGCACCCAACATCAAAAGGGAAACGGATAGAATTGCAAGGGGAGTTTCGGAAAATAAAACTGCTACTCTTCGATGGAGAGTTGGAAGAAGCAGCGGAAGCCTGGCTTATTAACATGAATAAATACTTCTATTTATATGAGTACGATCACAATCTAAAATCCTAGTTGGCTATCTTCCAACTGCAACCGAAGGCCACTTTGTGGTGGGAGGAGGTCAAGATTGTACGAGGGGTGAGCAAACAAAATATAACTTGGGAGAAGTTCCAATAATATTTCAAGGAGATATATTTAACGGAATGATTTTACGATGAGAAAGCAAGAGAATTTCATGACCTATGGCTTGGACAGCAAACCATGGATGAGTTTATCACTCGATTTACCTCTTTGCTCTGAGATGTACCCTACATATATCAGGAAAAGGCTAAGGTACAGTGGTTCGTCACCAGTTTACCCATGGCAATGAGGGAGAGAATTGAGTTCGATAACCCAAAAACAATGGACGAGGTTATACAAAAGGCCAAGATATGCTACTAGCAAAGCAAGCAGAGGGGTGGAATTTTGGGCAGGAAGTGGGCTGACAAGAAAGGTAATAAGTTTTCTATGGGCAATAAGGGAAATTGGGGCAGCGCTGGCAAAAGGTTTCCCAAGGGGCAAAACAACATAAATCTGCATAAAAACCAGCTCAGAATTAAGTCACCATCTGAATCAAGAATCAGCGAGCAAACTGGTAGATTTGATAACGAAGGAACAGCGAGACCTCCAATACAATGTTGGGGATGTGGGGGGCCACATTACGTTAAAAATTGTCCTCATTGTAAAGGTACTGAACAGGTTTTGCAAATCCATGAAGCATCAATAGTAGGCAATGTAACCCGAAGCATTCCGAAAATTAATGCTACTCCCTGAGACCATTAGGCAGAATACTAGCCGACTATGGTGGAGTTTGAAGGTAAGATTTTTAATCATACTTTGTCTATTTTAATTGATCATGGAGCTACATTAAGCTATGTTAGTCCTGAGTTTGTGGAATAATGAAATTATAGTATGTCAAGTTTAAAAATCCTTGGCTAGTACAGCTGGCAATAGGGACAAGGGGACAAGTGTTAGTCAAGTTCAATAACTGCCCTCTGGAAATAGCATGTCAGCCTTTGATGGAAGATCTAAACATACTTCCCCTTGGATCATATGAAGTATTGATAGGCATGGATTGGTTGGAAAAACATTGGTCCATTATAAACTGTAAAACAAAAACTATCTACTACAAGAATGAGCTGGGAGAAGGGCGGGAGATGCAAGGCATCCTCAGGCCCGTGCAGGTTCAGCCAATAACCGCCTTTCAACTGGCAAAGTGTATTAGAAAAGGGTATCAGGTTTATGCTCTTCAGTTTGGGTATGCCAACTCAAAGGACAAGATAGACACTTCGGATAGTATTCCAGTTGTTCAAGAATTTGTAGATGTATTCCCATAAGAGATACCAGGACTGCCACCCAAGAGAGACATATATTTCACTACTGAATTGATGTCAGGAGTAGCTCCGGTGTCCCGAGCCCCTTATCGTATGAACACACCAAAACGCACAGAACTGAAATGCCATTGCAGGAATTGTTGGATAAAAATTACATCTGCTCCATCATGTCGCCTTGGTGAGCCCTCGTGCTACTTGTCAAAAAGAAGGATGGAACCCTTCGAATGTGCATGGACTACCGTCAACTGAATAAGTTAACAGTTAAGAACAAGTACCCATTGCCCCGTATTGACGAACTATTTGACCAAGTAAAAGGGGAAACCGTATTTTCAAAAATTGATTTGCGATCGTGATATCACCACATCAGAATCAGAGAGGAGGATATAGGCAAAACTACTTTTAGGACTCGCTATGGACAATATGAGTTTGTGGTATTACCCTTTGGGTTATCCAGTTCTCCTACAACCTTTATGTGTTTAATGAATATCATATTTCATCAGTATTTAGATAAATTTGTATTAATATTTATTGACAATATACTGATATATGTTCGGAATATTGAGGGGCATAAGGAACACCTCAGACTGGTGATGAAAACCCCCTGGAAACATCAATTATACGTCAAATATAGCAAGTGTGACTTCTTTAAGGAACAAATTCAGTACTTAGGACATATTATCACTAAGGATGGAATCATGGTGGACCCTGAAAAGATAAGGACCCTAATGGAATAGCCAGTACCGAAAGACGTAGCGGATATAAGATATTTTATGTGTTTCGCTGGTTATTACAGACAGTTCGTGGAAGGATTCTCTAGAGTGGCCTATCCTATCACCTCCCTACAAAAGAAAGGGAAAACTTTTAAATGGACCACAGAATACCAAAAAGTTTTGAACAGCTCAAGCATCTGCTCACAACAACACCTATATTAAGCATAGCATATCCAAGTAAGGACTATGTGGTGTGCACAGATGCAAGTAAGGAATGGGTAGGAGGGGTATTGTTGCAAGAAGGTAAGGTAATCACCTATGAGTCCAGCAAATTAAAGGAACATGAGCAGAAATCTTCCGCTTACGATATGGATTTGGCAGCTATTATTCATGCCTTAAAGATGTGGCACCACTACCTAATGGGTAAAAAGGTTCTATTAATGACGAACCATCACAGCTTGACTAGTTACTTCAGTGAGCCTACCTTAAATGCTAGGCAGGCACGGTGGGTAGATTTCCTAAGTGGTTTTGACTTCGAGATTAAGCATCTAAAAGAGAAGAGAGTTGGGTAACAGACACTTTAAGTCAAAAGGTACATTATCTCTATGAAATTTCTTGTAGCGAGGAGCAGACTACCTTTGATGAAATGATTAAAAAGGCAGCAGAACAAGATTCAAAATATCAACAAATAGGACAGCAAGTTCAAAATCCAACTAGTAAGGAAAATCAACAAGGATATGTTATGGATGTTGCTGGCATGCTGAATTATAAACAAAGGTTGTATGTGCCTAACCAAAATGACATTAAAAGCTTAATTTTAGATGAATTTTATGGAAGTCCTTATGCTGGACACCTGGGTATCAAAAGCTGATTACCGCACTCCAGAAGGAGTATTATTGATCAGGCATGAAAAAAAATGTAGCAGAATATTTGTCACGTTGCCTGGAATGCCAACAAGTTAAAGCATAACATCAGCACTCTACTGGGTTATTGCATCCACTACCAATTCCGGAGTGGAAATGGGAAACCATCTTTATGGATTTCATAATAGGATTACCCAAGTCAAAAATAAACAATGATTCCATCATGGCGGTGGTGGACAAATTAAGCAAATCAACACATTTTATATTGGTACAATCAACTTACAAAGCAGTGTAGATTGCCCATACTTTTATGCAAAATATTTTCAGGCTGCATGGGTTACCAAAAACTATAATTTATGACCATGATGTGAAATTTACCACAGCCTTCTGGAAAACTCTATTTGAGGAGTTATGGACTCAATTAAACTTTAGTACTGCCTATCATCCCCAAACAGATGGACAAACCGAATGGGTGAATCAAGTAGTAGAAGGAAACCATCTAAATGGGAGGACTATCTGCACTTGGTCGAATTTGTGTATAACAACGGTTATCATACTTCCTTGCATATGAGCCCATTTGAAGTTCTATATGGATGGAAATGTCGCACACCCTCCAATTGGGGGGACCAGAGGACAAGTTAATGTTGGGGCCGAAATGTTAAAAGAGATGGAAGAAATGGTCAAGAAGCTATGATCCAACTTGAAGGCAGCCCAAAATACGCAAAAGAATTTCACTAATAAGAAGAGGAATTTTAAAGAGTATTAAGTAGGGGATCATGTGTATGTGAGAATTCGAGCAAAAAGGAATATGTTACAATGGAGTGGGTGCACCAAGCTGGCACCTCGTTTTTGTGGACCATTTCAAATCTTGGCGAGGGTTGGGCCAGTGGCATACTAGCTCTCCCTACCAAGCCATATTCAGGGCCACAATGTCTTCCATGTGTCTGTATTAAAGAGATATGTTTATGATCCTAAGCACATAGTCAATTGGCAAGATGTACAGGTAAAGAAGAATCTTAAGTAGGCCAATTAATTGCGATGTTAAAGGCAAAACTGACCTTAATTCTATTGTTTCAGGTTGAACCGGAAGGAGAATTCTTGGTCGAGCCGCTAAGTATACTCGAACGGAGAGAAGTAATGCTGTGGAAACAAGCCATCACTCAGGTTAAAGTGCAATGGCAGCACTTTGGGTCGGATGAGGCCACCTGGGAGGATGAAGAGCTCTTGAAAGAAGCTTATCCAAACATGTCTGTGGCTGGAAAAAATCGGGACGATGTTTGATTTCAGGGGGAAGATGTAATATTCCTAGAAAAGCTGTAAATATTTTATTTACCACTGTAAGAAAACAAATTGGATAATATTGTTATTCTCTGTTTGAATTACTAATATTGTTAATTTTTGAAGTTAGAAAATGATTGAGTAATAATAGATTTCGTAACTTCTCATTCATAAAAGAAGTTGGAAAGAGGCAGTTGCCGGAAAAAACCCTAACTCCCTCCCCTAACTGAGAAACACTCCAAGGAAAAGGGGGTGAGGGGAGGAAAAAAAATGTGTTGTAATGTCAACCAAAAAAGGGGGAAAGAATGCTAAGTCTGGTGATGATCAGATAGCATTGGCACTAAGTGTGAAAACTTGTTGAAGACAGTAGTCTTGCAAGTAGGCTTGGGGGGATTTGGTCTTCAAGACGAATCTTGTGGTTGGGAGGAAGAAAAGCAGAGGATGAAAAGGTGACTGTGATCGTTGGAATCTACCGCTCAAGAAATACACGTAAATATCTGAAATTCTTTGTTAGTAGGGTTTATGAAATTCTTTGTTAGTAGGGTTTATAATTTATGTGGAATGGATACCTTATACCACAAATCAATATCGTGGAAATACAATAGAATTCATTGGGTAACATAGATTAGTTTATTTAATATGAACAAAATCGAAAGAGAAAACTATCTGACCAAAACAGGTTAGTTTTGTCAGTGTGCAAAGCAGTTATATATTGTTAAAAGTTTATTTAATATGAACAAAATCGAAAGAGAAAACTATCTGACCAAAACAGGTTAGTTTTGTCACTGTGCAAAGCAGTTATATATTGTTAAAAGATTAGTGACAGGTTAGTTTTGTCACTGTGCAAAGCAGTTATATATTGTTAAAAGATTAGTGGTGAGGTTTGTACAAAGCAGTTATATATTGTTAAAAGATTAGTGGTGAGGTTTGTACAAATCGGTTAAAATTCTTTTAAGAATTCTGTGCAAAATAAGTACATGTATAAACTTAACTTAACAATTATGTGTAATATAAGAGCATGTATAAAGTTAACTTAAGAAATTTGGTAAAATAAGAACCTGTATGAATTTAGGAACCCATGTAATTTCCAAACTTGTGTGAGCTAAGAACCAAGTAAATTATGAACCGAAGAAAATAACTGAAGTTGCTAGCGCAACAAGAAGAGAGAAGCATTAATACATGAGTGAAACTGTCAGCAAGCTCGAACCATAAACATGGAATGAGATATCGAAAACTATAACAAGGTCTACTCCTATAGCCGAATGGGTGGTGTTATTACAGGCAGAGACCACGAAATTAGTAGTCTAGAACCCTGTAGAGCCTTCCTGAAAACCCATTCAGAGGAAAAGAGCCCCTAAGTAGCAAATAATAATAGTGTTTACGCTCCTGCCTAGATTCTTGAAAGCTTTAAGAATCATAACCACGGTGGAGGAAAACTGATACTCTAGTCATTTCTGCAAATGTAAAATTGAACCCAAACTCAAGCTCAGAACCGCTATGACATAATTAAACATGGATAATTAAAATGGTGGACAAATGCACTTAGAACAAACCATTTTCATGAAAATTGTACAGACGATTTGGGAAAAATAGCATTGCTGTTAACACAACTGGAAAAGACTATGTATTACTAGCTATGAAAAGAAAAGCAATTATACAGTGATATTTTAGGAAAATTAAAACCAAATTCAATCGGCATCATGGAAAACGTAAACGACTTCAGTCCTTTATTACAAAACATAGCAAAGCTGAACAAATATAGAGTACAGCCACAGCCACAGATACAGGGGCGTAGCCTTCGATAACCTTAGACATACTCAACTTTATACATGTTTACAACTTTTACAAAAGAGAAGACCTCCACCAGGTAAACAAAGGTGCTGGTGAGTAGCCTGACATGGGAATTCCATTTAGTTCCAGGTCAGAAGCCAGAACTAGCTCCCCTGGAACTGTTGAATCTAAACTCGTAAACTTGAACTCGAGAGACTTTTCTTCACTGTGAAAAATCCAGGCAGGGATGCCAAAGAGCTTACCCACAAACCTTCGAGCGCCCAAGCCATGTAAGAGAACTGCAAGGCCTTGGTTACAGCTCGTGGCCCGCGGTTCCACTTCTACCATACCTGCAGAGGGTTGCCAGTCAAATGTCACAGTAAACAATCCTAGAATCAGTTAAAAACATAGCAGAAAAACACAAAGGGAAACTCTCACCTGGTAACCGGATGGGTATCACAAATTCCATGGACAAGAAACCCCTCGGCCGCTTCTGAGACATACCAACTGAATCATATTCAAAGGTTGCACGCCAAGCAACCCGCAAGAGGAAAAGGAGAGCCAAGCATGGTGCCAAGCGAGGAGGAAGCAAATGAATCGTAAAACCCAACAAAAGACACTGAAAAGCCTTCTGGAGAGTGCCCAGCCGTGATATTGAAACCCCGTAACCACCATTGTCGATGCGTCGAAGGATCCCGAGAAGTTCTAGCGCGACTGCAATGCCACATTAATTCGACCTAGGAGGGAATTAATTGCCAAAATATCCAGTGTGTGATAAGCTCAATGCGCGAGCTGATGTGTCCAGAATGGAGTGAATGACAATTTAATAAGACTGTTAGTGGACTCGTGGACTGTCAATGTTACAACTTAGCTGTACCGCAGAATTTCAATGATCCGAATAATGTAAACAATCCATGAAAATTATTACCATGGTAAAGGTAGGATTTTAATGTTTGATGTAGTCAGGAAATGTTATTGTTTTATTTTTAAATATTTTATAAAATTGGTATTTTTATTAGGTTTGAAAGGGAGACATGACAAATTCCCACCAATTTATCAAAAAAAATTGTTAAATCAATTTTGTTGATCGTGATAATTTACTTATAATTACAAACTAAACTAAACTTTATCTATAATCAAAATGATTGTAATTTATTTTTATTTTTCAATAAATTCAAACTCAAAAATAAAATTAAAAAAATTATTATTTTTTTAACAAATTTATAATATTACATGCACAAAATTCATCCAACGAGCTAGACGGCCGACCGACGTCCCAGGTTAAATAATTTAATAAAAAGAGTATGTGAAATAATTAAACTAGAAATCCACTTGCACGCTCGCCTAGTAAATAAACCAGGCATCTGTCATTTGCATATCGATGAACAAATAGATTTAGTTTTTTAAAAACTTTAGTGAAAATGTTTCAAATATTCTAATTTTTTGAGAAAAAGATTGACCTAAGTTTCCCATTTTGGCCACCATTACTGAATTTAAACACAATTATGTACTATGAATCTCGTTTCATTATGTATTATGTATTTTTTTTCTCTTAGGGAATATCTTTTCTTGAAATTTAATATGTTTTAAACTGATCAATTGAAATTTATATATATTTTATTTATTTATTTTTATAATAATATTAATATCAAGAAATTAAAAAAACAAAAGATATTATTAATATTAATTAAATAGTACGCAAAATAAAAATAAATATTAAAAATAATGTAAAGAATCAGTTAAAAATAAAACCATCAAAAAAAATTCCCAGCATTCCCTAGTACAGATCCCCGCATTGCACCAAACAACGCTGCTTCGGGGCATAAAAAAAAATTTCGTGACGAGTAAAAGGAGCTGCCAAATTCCCCGAATGCGGGTGCTGGCACGTCACAAAGGGTCGAGCCACATGTCCAGCATGTGCCGCCCCGTGCTCATATTTATGGTTAATGGAATTAGTCGTCAAAGGTTTAATCCTCCGCAGTCTGAGCTCTGGGCATTCAATGCCGAGCAGAGTGAAGCGATGGCGCTGCAGCTTGCAGTTATTGCTCGCTCCCACCGAGGGAATGAGGCGGGTTATCAAGGTGCGGATGAGCAGAAACGAGCCCACTGTTATGGTGAAGCTGGGGAGGTGCAGACGTAGAGGAATTCGATGCAGGTGCAGACGCAGAGGTGGGCGGTTATCCTACCACTTCGACCAGCCATCTTGGCTTTCCGTCGCTCCAATTCAGGCTCAGGTCTTAGGAGGAGGGGATTTCAGGGCAATCTGGGCAATCTGGTTACGAGGAGGGAATTTCCTCCCTCAGGCAACAGCTACTCAGAGGCTGTCGTGACCGGGAGGAACTTGTGGCGAATTCTGCCTTGTGGTTGGTCTCACAGTTCACCTCAGGCCAACAAGGGAGAAGGAGGAGTGTCCATGGCGAGGCTACGGGAGTGGCAACCTTGCAGGAGGGGATCTGGGCGAGGTTCATCCTCTCGCCCTCCGGCAGCGAATGAGCACCACCATTGTTGTTGCTGCTATTGCTACAGGAGGGCAAGGGCTAAGCCACTCCAAGCTGGGCAATTCACGGAGGTTGGCAGCCCAAGCGAAGGGGTGCCAGTTCTTCCAGCATTTGGCTCGGTTGTGTTCACCCTGGGAAACTCCAAAGATAGTGCAGGTATCAATGCTCATTTTTCAGTTCTTTTTACAAAAGTTCCTGAAGGGAATGACAGTGGGACGCCTCCAGGAATGGTGGAACCACCTCCAGAGGGCACTAGAAAGGAGAGCCCTGTTCTGCAGCCACCAATTGAGGTGGGCACCTCAGGGAAGGAGATTCTGCATGCCCCCTCGCATCCCCAAGCGCAGGAACCTCAAGGCACAGCAAAGGATAAATGGACCGCCATGTGGGAAGGAATCCCTGAGGGTCAGGGATGGTGCACTATCGTGGAAGAAAAAAGTCTCGGCGACGACTGATCCTCCGACGCGCGCACCGGCTCATGCCTTTCTCTCTCAGCTCGGGTCCAGGATAACGGTCTCTGCGGGTATTTGGGTACGGGTTATCACTGTGTTTGTTCACTTGCAGTTTTTCATTCTGTCTCGTTTGTGTCGGTCTAGTTTACTCTCAGTCTGTCTCCTTTGTGTCGGTCTACAGTCTGGTTTTGAAGGAAGCCCCTGCGTGGGCCGTCATGTTCATGTTTAACTCAATGTTCCATGTTCTGTTGACTGTCAAGTCGAATTGGTTTCCAGCATCAGCTAGTTTTTGGGGGAATTTTGGAAGTCCTGTCGGTGCTGCCCATGCGAGGGAGCTTTTTTCTTCAAAGATAAGATATCCAAGGTGCCACTGGGGCCATGGAAGTCCTGTTTCACTGCTTGTAAAATTTTCCTGTAAATATAATCTAATAGACTAGGTAGTTTTACCGAGAAAAAAAAATTAAAAAATAGGAGCTGCCAAATTTAAGCTCCAGTTTTCTGATGACCACCAACATAAATATATTTAAATCATCTTACCATGACCATCACATGGTCATCCATGGAGCATCCAAGCGTGAATTATTGACCATGGTTAATCTTAAGTTATTTTTAGTTTTGAAGGTATATTAATGTTTGAATAAATATGAATAGTTGTAAAGGCAAGTTTAAGTATAGATTTGGAAGCAATTTCTTATTTATATATTTATGTTTATTAATTTGTTAATCATTAGTAATAAATTAGACCACAAAAAAATTATATTTTGAATTTGCAAAAAACATACATTTTTAAAATAAATATTTGTGTTATTAATGATTTTCTTATAGGTGAAATCAATTCAAATATTCATGATCAATTGGAGTTATAAATGAATATCTATAGAGTCAGATATCTAATAACTTACATTAATATTCAATTAATTAGTAAAAGTCATTTTTTTTTAGTTTAGATCAATATATTTGAAGCTTCAAAAGTTGGGATGCTATTAGTAGATATAACCCAATCTACTTTGCCTCTGTTTGATCCACCATTCAATAAGCCGTGGAAATACATTGGTCAATGATTTTCTTAAATAAGTTAATTACTTAGCAAAAGTCATTTTTCTAGTTTAGATCAATATATTTCAAGTGTCGATAGTTGGGACTAAATTGGCACATATAACCCGACCTACTTTGTTTTTATCTAATCCACAATTCAACTAGCCATGGAAATACCTCAGTAAATGATTTTATAAATTAAAATAAATTAGTTATGGAAATACCTTAGTGGATGACTTTATAAATTAAATTCAACTTTATTAATTAAGAAAAGTATTGCATTATCTTTCATGGTGTGCAAT
>APFE031312501.1:0-17732 GCA_000404065.3 Pinus taeda | reverse complement strand
TTTGTCTTCCAGCATTGCGATCGACACCAAATTTTTCCTCAGTCCTGGTACATACTTGACATCGATCAAGGTAATGCGAGCTCCATGTTCCCTATGAAAAACAATCGTGCCTATACTTGAGACAATATACTTTTCATCATTACCCATCATTATGAGTATTTGGAGATATTTCTCCTCCAAGGTACTAAACAAACTCTTGTCACTGGTCATGTGGAAAGAAGCTCCACTGTTAAGAAACCAACCACATCCCACCATGGATGAAACCATTCATGCGAAGAGGGTGAAATGTAACTCGAACTGTGAGGCCAATGCCTCACCTTCAGATCCTTCCTTGGATCCCATCTTGGATTTCTTCAGTGGACAATTTGTAGCGAAATGGCCCACCTCATGACAACAAAAGCATCGTGCTTTCGATTTTTCAAACTTCTTCCCACCATGGGAAGAACTGGATTTGGGATGAGAATCCTTCTCCTTCCCTTTCTTTAGCTTACTCGCTAAGGCGTAGTTTTCTTCATCGTCCTTGGATGAAGAACCATCTATGGTGCTTCTTCTTATCTCCTCCTGCATCAGATCCGACCAAAGTTGCTCCCAATATAGCAATTTTTCTCTTCCATAACCGAGTCTTGGTAGCTATGCCAGCTCTTAGGAAGACTGAGGAGTGCAATACTCACCATGTCATCATCAGTTGTCCATATCTACGATCCAGAAACAATGTAATTAATGAAACAAAAAAATGGGAATTCAAATCATGACTTCTTTGTGCAGATGAAAAGAAAACGAAATCATGAAGCATGACATATTTGTGCATATATTGCAGTGCAGGAAAACAAAAGGCCCTTAGTATAAGTTGGTCTACTTACGGTGACATGACCTTGTGGCATAAGTTTCATATGTTCACGGTGTTGATTTTGTAGTCGTTGTTGTGGCAGATGATGGGATTGTCATCGATCAGAGTGGTCTACCGAGGCGGAGGAATTTGCACAGAGGATCAAAAGTAGTCAAAATCTGGGCAAAAAAAATTCAAAAAATCCTGTAGAGGCAATGTTTGAATCATGTTTTTGACAGTGGAAATCGATTCAACACGATCAAAAATGTCTAGAACACCTAAAATTTTGAATTTTGACAACTATAACTTTGATTTACAAAAATCCTTGCGGGATTTTCTCTAAATATAACTGGAATTTCCATAACTTTCTGGGAAATTCCTCCAGCTAGTTAGACTACGGCGTCATGTATCTGGGTGTTGGGACCGATGACATTTTTTCCGCCACTCGTCGACCATGTACCTCATGAATATGGTTACTTTGACTTCAACTATGAAACAGTAGCTCAAGTACATCAACAATATGATGATTGCGACCATGGCTACGAAATAGTACTTCACTGACTGTGATCCAATTTGTGCATATTTGTGCATATGATTGTGTTGCCGCTGTGGTCGCCACTGATGGGACTGCCATTGATCTTGGTTTTGTGGCCGATGACATTCTTGTCGCCACTGTTGTGCCTATTGTTAACCATCTTGTTATTGCCACTGACGTTTTGCCCTGCTTCTTGGAAATTGCTCATGTACTAGATGGTGCTATTGGTTTCACTAAGTCCTTCAAAGCCAACCAGAAGCCTTCATTTTGTGGATGGCTATAATTTATTAAATTTTTATGATATCTAATATACAAAAACTATATTCAACCTATAAAATAAATATTGAGTATAATCATTAAATAGTTGATGGTGCAAGCTAGGCTTGAAACTTGACATTCACTTCACTAGCACTTATTTGGGACCTTTGTCACTCCCTACTTGAAGTTGTCCCTCCCTACTTGAAAGCATGTCTTTCAATGGTTATCTATTTATACTTCTTCCGGTGTGTATTTGCATAAATATCCATCATTTGTAGCTATGTACCTTGTATGTTGAAACTATCTCCTCATTGTTCTCCTTTAACTAACATGGCTAATTGAGAATTCAAGAGTTTGATTGAACAACACCGTCTTGAAACCTGGCTTTGGCGTTGTTGAGGACATTTCTAAAACCTTGAGTTCAACACACTAAGGATGAGGCCAATGTTTCATGGGTACTATTTTCCCTTCATTGTGAGTGTGTTCATCTCTAACAAGGATTGTGGTATTATTTTTTTCATGGGAATTGTTTTCTCTTCTTTTTTATTGAGTTTAGCTCTAAGTTTAGTCTCGACGGGAACAAACTTTATCCTTGTTTGTCTTGTGGTTTTGCCAAGGATTATTGAGCTATTTCATAGGAATTGTTTTCCCTTTACCATGATTGTGTTTGGATCCACTGAGTATTGCCTACAACCTAACAAACTTATCCGTCATGACCAAGTTCAACACTAGCACTATTGGAAACCTCATCCATATATGACTAAATTCAACTCTAGTCTTATCAAAACCTTAGCTTTCATACCATATTATGCTAGCTTGGTAAGTTTTCTTACTATTTTAAATTCATAATATTTTTTTTATTCTCGAGATTTAGAATAGTTCCTTTTTTGTTTCTAGAGAGAGATTTGGATGCTAATGTTAAGTTGTTATGATATTGTTATATATTTTTTATTTATATAATGCGTGTACCGATGTTGCAGCTATATATATGTTGAATCTCTTCTTTGTTAGTCTTAGCATTATATAGAAACCCACATTATATGTGACAGTATATCACACTTGTTTAGACATATTTCGAGGAAGTACATTTCAATTCACAACAAATCACTACATACACCTAATATAAGCTTTAATATGTTGCATAGGCCTTTCTTAAAAGCCTTGCACTACTACATATTGTATTTGTGCAGTGGAATCTACCACACCAATGACAAGTTAACTTTTAGTGAGCATTATCAACACCTGTACCATATAAATCAATCCTTTTACAACAAGTTGAGGTGAAGGGGGGCCTACAACCCTATTAAAGATCATAAGAATTTCGTGGTAGTTCTTTATTATCTTTCCTACATAAAAAAGGATGAGTATGATTAAAAATGAAAAGAAATAAGCTTGGAGGACATGTCATTTCTAAAGCAACATTGTCTAAGACTAAGCCTTCCAATGCAAAATAGAGAATTACATGATCTAGAAAGTATTTTAACTACGTATAACCTACAGAAAATGGCCATAAAACAACACGCTTTGTGACACATCTGATTAAATAAAAAACCCAAGGGGATGCCTCTTTCACTATTGAACAAGTTGACAAATTCAGGTCCAGGAGAATAGGGAATTGAGCTGTTGAGTTGCCCAATGTTGAAGGGGACGAAGGTACTAACCTATCACCTTGTTGAATATCCTTTAGTTGACCTCGGAGATACATAAATTCATCCTTGAACCGGGAGAGAGCCTATTGTTAGTAGATTAAAAAAATTTATGAGAATTACTACCTAGGTCACCAATGAGTTCATTCTCACATGGAGTTGTTGAATTGAGCCATACAATTCTTCCTTTACATATAATAGTTAGTTTTCCTACTTCCTCAAACCCAGAAGACATGAAAGGTCGTGACAAGGAAAAGCTCCAATGCCACTAGGGAGAGATCAAGGAAAAGTAAAAGTTGTGGGACTAGATACCAATAATCTCCTTGGAAATTCATAAGGATACACACTTGATGGTCCTCTATCATTATGATGAAACCCAACATCAATACTCTACACAAATTAAAATTCCATAATAAAATGGCTCTGTATTTTCCTAGTTGAAGGGGTACTAGACCAATTCTAGAAGTTATTTCAGCCATCAAGATTGGAGCTTCAACTCTTGTCTCCACAATTTCACATTCAACAAATGAGAAAGTCACCTCTCATATTGTTAAATGTCCACTTGTAATTTTGATTGCTTATATAATGGGTTGCACAAGAAGTTCTATTTGTGGATTAGGAGAGATCCCTTGGGCGATGCAGCTGAAACATTTTCATAGTGGTTAGCTATGAAAGTAAGCTTACGGGGAACATGAAATAAGGCCAAAAAAAAGATAAAACAAAGACCCCTTCGACCCTTGTAGAATATGGAACGAAACTTTGGGTTTGGGAGGAAGGGTTCAAAATACATATGATGGATAATGTTTAGAAGAGAGGTTAGATTAATTCATTGGAGTGGTGTTTATGATTCCACGAGGATATTAGAAGCTAATCCCAAGCTTCTTGAAAGGGTACAATTGATTGTTCCCCATGGGAAACCCTCACTCCACCTCCCCCCAACTCACCATCACCATTCCTGTCACCCCAAGGAATCCATGAACTATTGTTGTTATAGATTTTATGATTTTAATTGTTTGTAATATGAATCCATGACAACAAACAATATCTTGTAATTATTTGGATAAGATGAATAAATAGTGAGGATAAATTTAAGATTATATTTAAAGTTCGTATCTATTTTTTTTTAATTTTGATATGATGTTGTTCTTATTCTATTCTAATGCTCTCTATTATCATGTTTGATAAAAAATAATGTATTTATTTAGAATGATGTATCCCTTTTGGCCTTAAAAGAAGCTATGTGTTATACCTTGTACTTATTCATTATTCATGTTGGACTTCACCAAAATTTCATCTTGGAATGTGATTCTTAAGGAGAATATATCAAAGTAGTGTTGATATAACATGGGAAATTAGTGGTGTACATTACCAAAAATTTTATGATACAAAATTTGGCAAAGTTGACATAAGAGAAAAAAATTATGACCATCCTTAATGCAAAAGGATACAATGACATCCTTATTAATTAATTTAAGTTATAAGTAAAAGATAGAAAAGACGCCATTAGAAACATTGGCAATACATAGAGCAAGTATATCGATCATGTTGAACCACAATATGGGATGTTTCCCTATGCTCAGATCTATGTTGAGGTGGATCTAAAGGAAGGTCTCCTAGAATCCTTCTATTTCTTATTAGATAACTGATCCTTTATCCAGTTAATAGATCATGATCAAAATCCATTTAAATGTAAAATTTTCCATGAATATGGCCACTTTACTAAGAACCATGCTAAGTTGAAATGGGATACAGGCAAGCAGAGATTGGTGAGTAATAGCAACAACCAAAATGGAAGAGAAACCCTAAAAGATAGGATGCCCCTCCTAAAACCCCCCTCTCCTAACACAACACCCAAAGGCCCCTCCCCACTATAGTGCCACACTAGTGAATATTCTCATTGTAGCAGTAAAGGAATTGAGAACGATTCTTCATACAATAGGTACAATATTCTAGTGAATTTTGAGAATGTGGAGTTCCCCCTAATCTCTTATGAATCCATGGGTGAAGGGGATAGATCAGTGGGAATACCCCATAGGAAGATGTCCCAAACCATTCTCATGGTCAAGAAAGACCTAGATCTAGAAGAAGAATAATTCTATCACTCTCCCTCCAATTGTAAAAATTCCTCGTGTCATCCTTTCTCTGGTTTATCTTTGGCTGATAAGATATCAGAGGGTGAGATGGAAAAGGACAATGGAACTTGTAGAATAGATAGAAAAGTCAATAGAAAGGATAACTGGGACAAATGCAAAGAGCCAACTGACAAATATAAGGAATGTGGGACCCAACCCAACATAGAAGGCATGTAAAACAAGGACAAAAGAATCACAAAGAATCAAAGTGGTTCAACTACTCCTCTAGGAAGAGCCACAGAGAGTAAGTAATGAAATTCATCTCTTTTAATTGTGGGGGTTTAGGAAGTGAAGGGAAAGATATTAGTAGTTTGAGATTTAATCAAGGAAGAATATCCCTAGATCATCCTAATCTAAGGGACAAAATTGGGGGAACAAGGATTCCTCCAAAAAAAATTCCACTACATGTCAAGGTTGTGATGCAAATATAGTTAGTTCTAAGGGAGCTTCTAGGGGTTTATGGACTCTCTAGTCCTCTTCTATTTTCATTTTGATTGAGGTATAGAGCCCTCTCCACATGCTTTCTCTGGGCATCATTCATATACCGTCTTATAAGATATGTAATGTCATTAATGTTTTTATATCAATTGCACATCAAGAAAATATATTTCATTGGAACTATCTTTGTAACCTTAAGGAATCAAAGTTTGGTCTTAAAAGTATTTCTGGTGGGCATTTCAATAATACCTTATATTCTTGGGAGAGAAAAGGGGGATGCCCTATTCGAGAACCATTTTCGGAGTGAATGAAGACTTTATATTATTTCCTGATTTAGTTGACATTAATTTGGTTAATGTAAAACATATTTGGACCAATCCTAGGCTTGGTCCAAGGAAAATGACAACTCGTTTCGATCATTTTTTGGTGTGCAACAACTTCTTAGAAAAAAATATTCTCACTCCCTTCTCATTTATTAGCATGAAGTGGCTCAAATTATATATTATTTTTTTTGTGTCTTCATTCTCCAGAGGATTACATTCCTCTTCATTTTAGCAACCCATAGTGGACTCAAATCTTAGAGTTTTATGACATTGTATCTCTTGCTTGGTATCATTTGGTTGAGGGTTCCCTATTGAATTGTGTAACTTAGGATGTACTCCACAAGCCTGGGAGTTGGCTTTGTGAGGATTTTGGTCACAAAAGGGTTTGTGGACAAAGAACCCAAGTAGAGGGATTTTAGACCCAAGATGGGGTTTTAAATCTAAAAAGAAATTAAAAGGAAAATTAATATTTCCTGAGATTTAAGTGGAAAAAACCCCTAACATCTAGAGGGTTCATGAAAGGCTTAATGAAGAGTTATTTAAAGAGGCCTAAGGAAAGTCTAGAGAATCAAGTGATAAGGAGCTCATTTAATTGTGGGGAAGGAGAGATGTAGTCCTAAAAGGAGGGTGAGCTTGAAGGCTAAATACAACTTCAAGAGAAGCCAAAGTCATCCATCCAAGAGCAATGTATCTAGGAGAATAGGTCCCAACCCTAAGTAGCCAAAGCAAAGGGTCGAAAGGGATGAGTCTTCGATAGATCTAGTTTGGTTGTCTAGGAGCAGTTGTTGGTCGAGTTATTCAGTGATATTCTGGGCATGTGTAGAAGTTTCCTATGTGGTTTGATTGTAGGAAATATGTGATCTCAAGATGAGGATCGAGACCTCTGTTAGCAACATGTTGGAGTGTCACATGCCTGGGATGATACAGGAAGGAGGGGCCACGTAGATTTATGGTTCAATGCAGTCAAAATGAGGGTCTAATGCAAGGTTTGGAGGTTTAGTTAAAGGCCAAGTTAGGGCACTTCTGTAGTAGTGAAAAAATATCCCTAAAAGGGAATATCATAACATCACGAATAAATTCCTATATTAGTTGGTTCAAGAAGATGGATGGGTATGTTCCTAAAAGTATTTAGGATGATAGAAATTATAAGAACAAGTTAGATCCCTATTTTTAAGCCTAAGTAGTTAGATTTTATGCACATGTATGATGGACCAAACCCTAAGGATATGGTAAACTATCTTAGAATGTAAGGTCACGTTCCTCTAGAATTGTGTAGATGGATCAAAATAAGACAACCCATAGACATGATGCACATAAGTGCAAATAGGATAGACGTGTTGGGACTAATTTGTAGAGAAGAAGAGCATGCTTATAATTAGGGTGTTGATTGCCAGTGGTTGTTCAATAGTTCCCTAATTTATGTGCAAAAGGACCCAGATAGTGGGCATCTTAGAAAATGTAAAGTGTTAGCTATTATATCTTATTTTCTTTAACCTTGATACTTGCTTGTCAATATTAATTATCTTCTTTATCTTCTTTAATTAGATATTTCCATCAAATAATATCAAGAAACAACAACAACAAAAGATAACATAGATATAGGCTCTTAGCCAAGGAAAAATCCCTCCATGGAAAAACCCATAAACTCTTATCTTCCTAAAATCTACTTCAAATGAGATACAAAGGCCCAATCCCTAGACCAAATCCTTCTCCCAGTACTAAGTCATTGCTTCCTCAAGTTCTTCTTGATTATGCAACAATTAGCTTCAATACTGCAACTTCGACTTGCCAACTTGAATATTGCTATTCAACCTGTTGTTAGAAATTGTAGCAAGAAATGCTAAATTTGACTTGTGCCTCAGTCAAATTTAATAATTTGATTTTTCACATTAGCAGGATGACTTGGATTGCAATTAACTAGTGTGACATATATTTGTCTACTAATTTACTCAATAAATTCGAGTTATAGGCTAGAAATAGAATTGTGCATGTAGTGATTGCTAAAATTTAACAATCTAGCACATTGGTGGTTTTGTTGGCACATTGTAAATAAAATATGTTTTTAGGGATGTCGCGAGGTCAAGCCCATAAGCCTCTGCGATGGATGGCTTGTGAACATTATATTATAATGATGGGGTTTGGCCAGACTACCCATGACTTAACCATATGGTAATTTTGACATTGCCCAACTTGGAATGACATGTGGCCCTATGGGTTAGGTCATTGGCCTAACTCTACATAGGTCCAACCAAACTTTTTGTCTCACCAATCATAGATATGAAATGGCAGAAATGACCAAACATAGATGAAATGGTAGAGGGACCATGTAGTGGATAGTGATTGGTCTACGTTGGATTGATGTGGCATACCCAGAGGTCTCAAAACTCCCCCGAAGACTTGGTTAGGCACAATTTTCCTATCTATTTATTTTTGGCAAAAATTTCAAAGAAATCAATATTATGAGCCAAAATAAAATATACTCAAAATCTCAATCCTTGTGGAGCCCTATATGGGGTATCCAAGTACTAGAATGAATGACAAATTAAGCACTTTTGGTATGCAGTGGTCTAGTGTGATGGGGAAAGGTCATCAATTGCAGTGAAGGTTGAAGAAATCTGTCAAATGAAATTCTATCTAATACTAGTTTCCTGGTCGCTAAATTTTTTAATGAAAGCAATGTTAACCAAATCTCCCTCACTATCATTATCAAAAGTGAGATAGTTAAAGCATGCTCAATATTTTTATAGACTGTAACATATCATTTCTTACATTTTACTCAGAGAATACCAGAAGAAATATTGACTAAATAAATGAGATAAGTTAGCATATTCCCTCAAATGAAAAAATGATTATTAATGTGGATAAGATCCAGCCAGGGGATATGCCCTTTTAACAAGATTTCATACAAAACACATGCATAACAACTAAAAGTGGACGGATACCCATAAAAACATCTAACCTTATTTACAATAACCATCATTAAAAACCAGCCAAATCAGTGAAAAAGCAAGACGCACACAGTTTTGATACTTACAGGAGCTACATTGGAAAAACACCCAATCATGAGTAATATTAGTACCGGAATAGAAACACGATACCCAATAAATAGCACCAGTTTCAGAATCTGTCAAAAAATTTAATGTAAATGATGTAAAAAATAAGCCATATTTATCTCATAATTGTTATGTCTGTGGATTTATTTATTGTATGCTCAAAGAGGAGAAATTTGAAATCCGTTTTAGTATCCAAATGCGTAGCGAACAACCACAAGTCATCAATAATATACCAAAATAGGCAACAACAACACGCCATCCAAAAACACTATCCCTAAAAAATATTATGATATACCTCTCTAGATTTGAAGAGGTCATAGGTCAGTAAGGTGAAGAGTCCACTCTTATGGTAGCCACAGGATTCGATCCTGGGAAGAAGTAATACCCGTTACCAGAATCAACAGACCAAAGTTGCTCTAATAAAGGCCACGAAACACCTCTGGATAGTTGGTGGTGGTCCATTCCTAGATAGTATTAGGGAAAGTCCATGATAGTATCGGGGCGAATCACCCACCCAACCCTGGCTGTCATGCCCCTACACCTACGATAGTCTTTCAAACGCTTATAGCGAGGTGCGGCACTACCAACCGTTTTCTTTTCACCAATACTTACAATTGTAGAGTACGCCTAACATTCCATACTTAGTTTATTTTTCGTTACCAAGTATTATTTTTATCCTTTATACAAGTGAAAGCCCATAAGATTCACATAAACAACATTATACAAGAGAAATGCACAACAGTATAAAGGGAGGGGAAACTCCTTGCAATATGAGTCTGCCCGAATCAATATATATATAATCTTCTTTTACAAGTACAAGTTAAATCTTGGGAAACCCAAAATTTACATTTAGACAATTTTCAAACTTTGGCAAACTCGGTTTCCCAGCTCATCGGCACCTCGGCACGGTCGCCGCATGACTCACCAACCCTTCGTTCACCTTGTCACATGATCGTGTTGTTTTCCCAACTTGGGCGTCTCTCATCATAACCAAGTCGCCACACACGGGCGCCTCCACACGAGTCACACCTCCATTCACAATCTCAACGCTTCACCGTTTCCACTGTTTCGTCGTGCACGGCGCGCCCTACCCAAGTCGCCCATCCGCACGATTCTTCGTTTCGACGTGCATGGCGCGCCCTCACCCGTCTGCTCGTCCGCATGTCCACCCTTTCACCCGAGTCACCACACGCTTTCACCCGAGTCACCACACGCATTCACCCAGGTCACCACATGACTTCACTCGATTCGCCCGAACAACTTCACCCGGGTCGCCCGAACAACTTCACCCAGGTCACCCGAACGACCTCACTTAGGGCGCCCGACGACCTCGCCTGGGTTCTGCCTAAATGACCTCGCCCGAGTTCTGCCTGAACGACTTTCCTAAACGACTTCTCAAACGACTTTCTCAAACGAATTCTCGAACGACTTCCTCGAACAAATTCTCAAACGACTTCTTGAACGACTTTCTCGAACGAATTCTCGAACAACTTTCTCAAACGACTTTTTCGAATGATTTCTCGAATGACTTCCTCGAACGATTTCTTGAACAACTTTTTCGAACGAGTTTTCCACCTGAGTTCTGCCCATCGTGCGGGCTCATCCACGCAATGCAGAACTCCTTGTTTGAACTCGTGTTGATCGAATGATGGTCGTTTGCCTCTAAACGCCCTCCAATATATACGGGTAGGTGGTGGGTTATGTCACCTGGCTGACCCACACCAAATGCCCAACCGACTAATTTACAATGTGTTGTCTCGCCCAAGTGGATGGTCAGCGTGCCCAACTCATGGGACCGCCCCCTCAACTCACCCAACAGCTTATAAACTCGTCCAAGGTTCGTTTCATTTCATATTTCGCACGCCCTTCACATGGTGGAGTTGCACTACTCGTCGCATGGACTGCAGGTCCTAACATCCTCCCCCACTGGAAGTCATTGTCATCCTCGACAATATCTCATCTCGGCAACCATTTGTCACCAAGATCACCATACCAAGGTATACACCCCATCGGTATGTCATACATTGGAAACCATCTCAATCCATGACCATCAACCACCTTGTCACAATCTCCACATGCTGCTCCCCATCGTGGAAGGCTAGCCCTCCATCTCAAGCTACATGCTTCCTGCAACATATCGTGTGGAGCTCATCATGTATTGTTATCATGTGAACTGCTACCATGATACTCCAACATAATGCTAACACATTTGTGTCAACTGACGTCCCCCATGTCTGAACTAGTTGAGTAGCTAATCCAACTATCACGCTCAAACTATGAGAACGCACATCCTCATGCCATCATTAGTCGTTTCTCAGAACATCCCATCACATCCTCAACTCAATCAAGAATGCATCTCCATACAAGTGTAAGCCATGCTCAGGTCCATGAAGTAGTCCTCATCTCATCTGCAACATGTTGTCCATGATGTCTTGTACTAATGTGCTGCATGAAATCAGCCACATCTACCCCAACATCATCATCCATATGTGTGCTTCCTCAATATGAAGAGACCATCTCATCAAACTCCGACTCTCGATGTGCCACATCTAGGACCATGAAGCAACCTCCATCATATCTGTAATGTGCCATCCCTCAAGTCTTCCATAGAAACAAGTATACACTGTCTCATCTATCCATGTGTTGCCTATGATCATAGATCAATCAATTCCCATGTGTCAAAAGTGGTTAAGTCTCGGCTCAACCCATGCCCAAGTGTTGCCACCAAGGCATCATCATCATCATAACTCCATCACCCCAAAGTGTCTCATATCGATCCTCCACATCAAGTAACTCTTCCAAGCCATTCCCATACATGTACTTGAAAGTAGGCACCCCATTCTGCATCAAAGTCTCTGACCTCAACTCCTCAATGCATCAGATCCTCTAAGTCCACCATATATGAAGTCCCTAAAAGTCACAACCTCATGTCATCATGAGCTCCATGAGTCATCTCCAACCAACATCTCAGCAAGCATACAAGTCTCGACCCAAAGGTCTCTGCAAGATGCCTCAGCTCTCCATGTAGTAAGAATGCTCCATAGCCTGCTCACAACTCCATCCAAGTCCATGGCCTTCTTGTACATAAGTGCACAACCTCTCCATCGGCTCATAAATAATACATCTCCATGTCACATCAACAAATCTACCTGCAGAACATCCCTACCTTGGCACTCCTCATTGGATGCCCATAAGTGACACCTCCACAAGTGCTCCTACATAATGTCCCTGCATAAGACTTCCATGCTCCATGCCTCGAACCTAATGTCCATGACTAAGTTTCCCATGTAGTCCAACTAAGTAGACCCATCACAACAATCAGTCATCCTCATCCAAGTCTGCAATCTTCGGTCTAGTGAACTCGGTCACCCAACCATATCATCATCATATCATGAGTCTCTTCCATCATAGCTCCCCCATTGAAGGTTCCACCAAGACTTGATCTTGGTCTCGGCCATGAGAATTCCACCCAAGTATCATCATACCCAAGTGTGTGCCCTCCAATCTGTCCATGAGTCATGCCGGGCACTTAGCCAATTCTTCATGTGGCTAAGGCATGACCCAATCCTCCACAATGATCATCATGTTCCTCCCTTGTCATGAGCCTTTGTACCTTCTATAATAAGGTCACAAACAACCCCAAAAAGTCCTGCAACAGTCAACAATCCTTGCTTCTACATACAAGGTCTCATCATAGTCATCCATGGTAAGATCCTCCCTAGCATCGACAAACTGATTTTTCACTTCCCTGCATACGGTCCATCTACCAAATGCTCAAGTGAAACACAAGTATCAATAGTACTTACGTCATCATCATGAGGTTCCTTCATATGAGTATCCTCATCCATCCATGTCTGCAAACTGCACGATCGTGGTCCAACTTGATCAACCTCAAGTTCATCCTCTATCATTGTCATGTCTGCAACATCCTTGGTCATCATGGCTTCCTCTTCCTTGTTAGCACAATCTGCAACTTCCTCTTGCTCCATTATCCAACCAAGTTGAAGAATCTCGTCTTCAACATTCTTTTCCAAGACTTCAAGCTTCTCTCGAATCTGGGGATTCTCTTCTTTCATCCGCTTCAACCTGTATAAGGTAAGAAAGAGCTTTCCTTTGCATTCTTCCAAACCTGCCATGCCTTGTCATTCAGCTTGGTCCAAGCACAAAGCTTCACCTCTGCTAAACTTGTTTCACCATTGAGCTGAATCACCCTGATATTCCACCTGTCACCTGCAAAACTTGAACTCCCTTTCAAGTCTCCAGTCTTCGTAGAATCAACTCCTTGATTCAGTTCACCAGCTCTGATACCAACTGTCACGCCCCTACACCTCCGGTAGTCTTTCAACCGCTTATAGCGAGGTGCGGCACTACCAACCGTTTTCTTTTCACCAATACTTACGATTGTAGACTATGCTTAACATTCCATACTTAGTTTATTTTTCATTACCAAGTATTATTTTTATCATTTATACAAGTGAAAGCCCATAACATTCACATAAACAACATTATACAAGAAAAATGCACAATATTATAAAGGGAGGGCAACTCCCTGCAATATGAGTCTGCCTGAATCAATATATATAATCTTCTTTTACAAGTACAAGTTAAATCTTGGGAAACCCTGAATTTACACTTAGCCAATTTTCAAACTTTGACAAACTCGGTTGCCCAGCTCGTCGGTGCCTCCACACGGTCACCGCACGACTCACCAACCCTTTGTTCACCTCGTTGCACGATTTTGTTGTTTGCCCAACTTGGGCACGTCTCGTCGTAACCAAGTCGCCACACACGGGCACCTCCGCATGAGTCACACCTCCGTTCACAATCTCAACACTTCACCATTTCATCGTGCATGGTGCGGCCTACCCAAGTTGCCCATCTACACGATTCTTCGTTTCGGCGTGCACGACGCGCCCTCACCGTGCCGCTCATCCGCATGTCCACCCATTCACCCAACCTCGTTCACCCGAGTCACCACACGCGTTCACCTGAGTCGCCACACGCGTTCACCTGGGTCACCACATGACTTCACCCGGTTCGCCCGAACGACTTCACCGGGCTCGCCCGAACGACTTCACCGGGCTCGCCCGAACGACTTCACTCGGGTCGCCCGAACGACCTCATCCGGCTCGCCCGAACGACCTTGCCCGGCTCGCCCAAATGACCTCGCGCGGGTTTCCGGACGAACTCGCCCGGGTTCTGCCTGAATGACCACACCCGAGTTCTGCCTGAACGAATTTCCTGAACGACTTTCCTGAAGGACTTCTCGAACGACTTTCTCAAACGAATTCTCGAACTACTTCCTCGAACAAATTCTTGAAGGACTTTCTCGAAGGAATTCTTGAACAACTTTCTCGAACGAATTCTCGAGCGACTTTCTCGAACGACTTTTTCGAATGATTTCTCGAACGACTTCCTCGAACGACTTCCTCAAACGATTTCTCAAACGACTTTTCCGAACGAGTTTTCCACCCGAGTTCCGCCCGTCATGCGGGCTCATCCACGCACTGCAAAACTCCTTGCTCAAACTCGTTTTGATCGAATGATGTTCATTTGCCTCCAAACGCCCCCAATATATACGGCCGGGTGGCGGGTTATGTCACCCGGCCGAGCCACACCGAACACCCAGCTGACTCATTTACAATGTGTTGTCTCGCCCAAGAGCATGGTCAACCCGCCCAACTGATGGGACCGCCCCCTCAACTCACCCAACACCTTATAAACTCATCCAAGGTTCGTTTCGTTTCATATTTCGTACGTCCTTCGCATGGTAGAGCTGCCCTGCCCATCGCAAGGACCGCTGGTCCTAACACCAGCAGTCTCTCGGTGGTCTGGTCATGAAGAGGTAGGTTAGTTGAAGAGTTGTTTTCCGAATAGTTTGAGGGGAAGGAAGAAATCAAATCAAATCATTAGGAAGGGGTGGTTAAATTCCTGATAATTCCTCTGGATAGTTGGTGGATGGTCCATTCCTGGATAGTATTAGCGAAAGTCCCTGATAGTATTAGGGAAAATTTCTGAAATTACAAGGAAACACTTCTCGATAGGTGGTGGATGGAATATTCGTAGATAGTATTAGGGAAAGTATCTGATAGTATCGGGAAAATTTTTTAAATTATCAAGAAAAATTCCTGATGGTATTAGAGAAAATCTCTGAAACAAAATTCTCCGGAATATAAATTTTGTAATAAGAAACATTGTGTTTATGATTTAAATTTTATGGTGATGTATTGTATTTTGATTTGAAAATAATGTTGACTAATATTTAATAAAATAAATATATATATAATTTATTATTAAAATGGATGACCCTTTACATTGGTGAGATTGGTCGCTCCATTAATCAAAGGATTAGTGACCATGCAGCTAAACTTAAGCATAAAATAACCACGTCTTCAGCCTTAGCGGAACATGCCGAAAGAACTAAACATCATGTTTGTATTGAGGAGGCTAGTGTGATTGCTAGGGTTTCGCAATTCCATCATCGGAAATTCAGAGAAGCCATTGAGATTGAAAAAAGGCCGAGCAATCTCAATAGAGAAGATGGTTGGAAAACTAGTAATTGCTGGGTCCCAGCACTCTCGCCCTGGTTCTTTCTTTTCTTCCCCTTTTTTTTGGCTTATTCTTATTATACCGTATCCTAATAATTTTAACTAATTGTTACTTTTTATTACCGGTACCATTATAATATAATAAGTTAATCTAACATTTAGATATACGATTAATTATTTATGAATATTTAAAATATTTTTTCAATTCCTTTTAAAACCACTATTATCTGAACGAAATTTCATTGTAAAGTAGTTAAAACCTCTATGTAAATTCATATAAACATTGGATTAAATCTCGATAATTTATGGAATAGATCAACCTCTAGGTTAATTAGATAAATAATTATTTTTATTAAAATATGATCCTAACACCTGACTTTTATATTTATTTAATACCTTTTATAACTAACTAATAACTTAATAATCATTTAAAAAATTACTCATATATAATATATTAAAAAATCTTATGCTTTTTTGAACTTTATGTTTTTATAATATTTATTTAATACCTTATAACTAACTAATAACTTAATAATCATTATTATATATATAATATATATATATATATATATATATATATAATCCCCTTGACTTTATGATAATACATAACTCTCTCGATTTTGATAAATTTATATTAATTTATTTTTACTCCCGAGTGAAATTTAGCCGTTATAGCCATTGCTTGATCTTTAATAATAGCCATTGTCTAGTTAACATGCATAGCTTGATATGCTCCTCAACTTGTCTGACGATGAACCACAGTGGTTGGTTCGAAATGCGTAGACAAATGAAATACCATGTGATTTACGCCAAAAAAATCTATTGTAAACTTGATATGGATAACAGAAGCCTCAATTCATCAATATTATTTATTTAATCTCATATATATTAAATTTTATTAAATAATTTATTTTTAAAATAATTATAAAAATTAAATCAATTTTTATTTTTTAGTTTCTAATTAATTTTTAATATAATTAAAATATAAAATATGCGAATTTAACATTAATTTTTACTTAATTATTAATAAATTTATCTGTAATAAAGTTTTTTACTTAAATTAATAAAAGTTATCAAGTCTATCAACGGAATTAAAATTTATCAAGTCAATAACAAGTTTAATAAAAATTTGCGTCAATGAACAATAAATTATTTATGACTTTTTAACTAATCATTCACCAATCCTATTAATTAATTAAATCACGACGAATTACAACTTTTTTCAGTCGAAATATTACTAGCAACTGTCCCAAAAGGTACAAAGAGAGGCCGATAGGATTATTAATTTGGAATTGTAAAATTTAGTAGAAAATATTGCAGAGGGAAATCCCATGATATTACAAAATGAAATCCCATCCTATTACAAGTAAAACTGAGAAATTTCATATACCACAATACAAGTAAAACTGAAACCAATCTTGTAGAGTGAAATCCCAACATATTACAAAATGAAATCTCACTATATAGGATTTATTAGGGTCATTACAGAGAAAAATAGCATAAGTGGAGAGCTGATTCAGAAGGTATGACATGGACTCTGTAGAGTGAATCCCCTAATCTTGTAGAGTGAATCCCATCATATTACAGAATGAAATAGAAGTCTAAAGGATTTATCAGAGACATTACAAAGAACGCTATCACAGTGGAGAGCTTCTTCACAAGGCAGGACAAGGATTCTGCTTATTCACCACAGAAACTCTTGTTGTTGAAGATGAGAAGCAGCACAAAAGTAAGTCATTCCACAACTACTACAAACTTACAACAATATTAACATCCTGCAAATATTCTCATCTATGAGGAGCTTTGGGGGCGGGCCTATAGATTACAAGAAAATAGCAAAAATTCTTCACTAAACATGTTAGTAGCGTACTGATCATCTTGGCGGTTGGAGACATAACTGGTGTTGAAGCTCTCTTTCCTCACAAACCCAGCAGGGGCTTTCTTGTCATAATTCTGAGTACAAAATTTGACTG
>APFE031312499.1:0-22351 GCA_000404065.3 Pinus taeda | reverse complement strand
ACTTAGTAATGTTGGTGGATGGTTAGAAGGTTTGGGAGACCCTTAGGTGACCTTCTCTGGCTTCCTAGAGGCTTTTCCCTCAATTCGGCCTCAAAACAGGCGACTATAGGAAAACCTACATGATGTCCTAAAAACCTATAAGATTCCCTATATTTCTACAGGATACAATCGAGAGAAAAATGATGGGTTTTGAAGGTGATGGAAGGCTTAGGGAAGGTGGTTGGTGGATGGAATGAAGCATGAAAATTCCTAGGATCACTCAGAACTCAAAACCAAGGTTGGGATATGGTTGGATTTGCTCAACATGCTTGGAGAAGTTTCCTTGGAAAATGATGAAATTGGTGAGGGTATTAGTGAAAGAAAAGAATGATCATGGATGGATGAAGTTTGAAGGAGGTTGTTGGCTATGAGATCTCTCTTTACTTCTGAAACACTTGCACTGTATCAAACATTGATATTTGCCCAAAAATCATGTAAACAAGGAGAATTTCAACAAGCTAGGAAAATAGAGTTTAATGAGCTAGCTACCTACATCATGCATGAGGAGAACTTGCAACATAAGATGAAATCATTGATGAGATCTATTGTAAAGCTGAAGATGGGAGAAATGATGACAAGGTCCTAGTCTTGTAAATTGATCAAATGTTGGCTTAGGTACGAAAAACTCTAAATTCTATGAGAAAGTAGAATTCTGTCTTTTTGGGGCTGCATAGGATTCCTTTCCTCAAATCATGATCCCTGAACGAATAAGTGAGGCCAAAACACTTATTGAAAACTTTTTGTTGGTTCTTTATCTCTTTTAAACTACTGATGGGGTAAAGAACAAATGGAAGAAAACTAATAAACAAACTAATCAAATCTATACTACTTGCAATGAAATACTTCTAAGGACAATTTAACCATGAATCTATGAAATCAATCTAAGAATACAGATACAAGAGGAGGAGCCTTTGCTACTAGGGCTAGGCCCTAATCCAAGAGCTTTAGCCCTCTTAATTAACTCAGTACTGGATCAAGAAAAATCTCATTCTCATTATCAAAAAAGAAAATTACATAGCAATGTCTTCCACAAATCTGGAGCTCAAAAATAACTAGTGTTTTTGCAGCAAAAATTCGAATCCTAATGAGGCTCTAGGCCTCTTTATTTATACAACTGAAGTCCCCAACGAATTCCTGAAATCTAGGGAGGTTTGGCTCCCAAACTCTAGATAAACTAACTCTTTAACTGTCACTTTCTCAGTTAGCTTTTGATCTTCATGACTTGGTTGCTTGTACTCTGAGCTAGTGTGATTGATGGAGGAATATTCAAATGAGGGAGGATTAAATGAGGAGGATTTACCTCCTACAGTCTCTCTTCCTTGTCCCATTTGAGTTTCAGCCTTTACTCTTACCAAAATTCCCTGATTTTCTCTCACAAACTTGCATTCAATGAACATTAGTCCACTAGGCATAATATCTCACTTTGACTCATCTCATTGAACAAAATATAATCAAAACATGTAATAAATTATGAGAAGAGTTGATTTTACTAAACTAGGAGGTGAATTAAGGTCCATATAGTTACACAATGATGGGGCCCATCAAATTTGTCACATATAATTGGCCAACAATTGTTGACCAATACAATGTTTGATTTCCTTCTAGTGATTCATCATATTCACTTAATTTATGCCCTGTGACCATGGGTGTGTTAAACAGTGCACAATATTCCATTCTAATTTTCTTAAACATCTCCTTGATATACCTGATTTTTGAAATGAATATGCCTTTGCTGGATCGAGAAACACTTTAGCCAAAGAATAATGATAGTTCACCTAACATAGACATCTCGAATTCCTTTTTCATTTCCATCACAAACGTTTTGCAAATTTTTTTTATACCAACTACAGAACTAATATCTTGTACACAAACCTCGATAATCAACTAATTTTCTCTTTTTGTCTTGATGTAGAGATTACTATTATTGGTTCCCGTTTTGAATCCTTATTGTCATATATATTTTTCAAGTCTTAAATACCAGGTTCTTGGAGCTTGCTTTAGCCCATAAAGTGCTTCCTTGAATTTGGATATAAGATCCTTATTTTCTAATAATGAGAGCCCTTATGGCTCTTCAATGTATAATACTTCCCCTATATTTCAATTCAGAAAGGATGAATTGAAATCCATTTGATATACTTTGAAGTTCTTGAAACACGCAAATTCTAAAAACATTCTAATAGATTCTACTCTTGAAACTTAGACATGTTTCTTCAATCAATACCTTCAACTTGAGCATAGATTTTCCAAACTAACCTTTATTTATTTCTTATGATTTAGTCATATTCACTCAACTTTTTATCAGATCTAACTTGATGCCAACTACATTTAATATTTTGGTCTTGGGACAATTTCGCATTTCTCATTCTTTTCCATTTATTCATTTCTTCTTTCATGCAGTCAATTTCATAATTGTCTTCACTAGCTTCTATGAAATTATGTCTTAAATTTGTATAACAAGGATAAATTTGCATGTTCTAGTCCACTTGCTAATCTTTGTCTAGTCTACACTCATGTATTCTTTATCACCAATAATTAGTTTTTTAAAATTTTCTTCTGGATGAATCTAGATGATTTTTTTATATATTGATTATATGTATATATTCTTCTTCAATTTATTCTTCTTCTTCTTCCTTGTATCTTGTGTCTTCTAGCTGTCCATTTGACTGTCATTTCTTTTTTTTGAGGCCTTGCTTCATCTACTTTAAGATTTGTACATTCTACAAATAACCAAGAAACATACATTCATTAGCTCTAGAGTCAAATTTTCCGCAAATGCTTCATCTTCTCTCTTTAGGTAGCACTTCTCTTTGAAAAATTGAAGTTTTTGACTAGCACTAGTACTCTTTTTCCCAAAGTTCATTAATTGTTTTGTTTGTTATTGACTCTATTTGTCGCCTATTTAAAATAACAATGTAACAGTTATCACTCAAGTTGTTCCCAAAAACTTGTGAGAAAAGGGACTACGGCCGAGGTAACCACTAACCAATCTTTTAGATGTAGTTTCTAGCCAAACTGCATCCAGAGAGGACTCTCTCTTTATAATTTAGCTTTGTTTGGGGTATTTTGGGCTAGTTATGATATACAGAGTTTTGTTTTAAATTTGTTGGATGATGATTTTCAATAAGACATGGGTGAAAGTCTGAGAAGTTCAGTCCATTGGGCTATGGAGTCTAAGAGTGTACACTGCTGGATATCGTTTCCTTTGACAAAGGAGGTACTACAGAGCAATATAATTAGATCATCAAGCAATTTATAACTGAAATCAGATGGACATGGAGGTTAGGGGGTGAAAGGAAATTAAGAATCTTTCACCATGCTGACAGAGGGAAAGTGAATGAATATTTCAGGGAGTAATTAAGAATTCCCTAAGTATACTCAAACTGTAAGAACCAGGGAAACAGGAGCAATAAAGAATTCTTGTTTATGCTAGTTTCTGAAGAAAACATAAAAAACAACAAAGATTGAACACAGAGTACAGTGAAGTAAGTTCTGGGTTATTCTTTTTCCCTGCTATTAAGATTATGAACACAGATGATATATAAAAAAAAAAATGAAAAACATGAGTTTAAAAGGACTTATTGATCCATAAGGTAATTCATGAATTCTGCAACATAGTCCATTGTCTTTAATCCCACATCTAAAGAGTTCAGTTCATCAACAACGCATTCCAGCTACCTTTTATTCAGAAGAGTTCTCAGAGTTATAGCATAGTTCCAAAAGAGATATCACCAACCCCGAATACATCTCACGGGGGGGTATTTATACAGAAGAGTTTCAAAATATCTCATGGAGAAAATATCCTGCAATAACTTCATCCATCTACTTTTACAAAGGAAATAAATGAGATTGGAAACCAAGAAAATAAATCCAGAAGTTATTGTTGATGTGTTGGCCACTTTAATTGACTAGATATCTTTGACTTTTACACATAGCGAGTTAGGTGATGGTCTTTCTTTAATTGGCGTTGTTGAGTTGCTACCCCGGCTCTTTCATCTGTACGCGATCCTGTTTTAATGAACTACAATCCCAGCTTGACTCCCTTCCTCTATTTTTTTCATATTTATGATGTGTGCCACATGTTTTGACATTTGATTTAAGGTGCAGATGATAAAGGAAAATTAGAACTACCTTGGTAAAACCTCCAGCATGCTTTGCCACCATTGATCTATCGGTAACTGGTGTCTTTGTAGTTTTATCAATGTTTCATCAACTTTACTATACCTGTAGAAATTGGGCTGGATTTCAAAAAGATGTGTTATTTCATGCTCAATATAGAACAAATTCTCCAATTTGTCATATAAGCTTTGTCCAGAGGGAGGTCCTGTGTCTTCTAAAGTGCTTGATGATGTTGTAATCTGATTGGCAACATATGTATTCACTCTATGAGCATATTTTTCATGTGTTAACAATCTTTGATTCCTGGTTAACAAACTGGGTAGACCCTTTTGCCGTAAAACTGTAAACTTCTGTGTAAAGGCATTTATTTATGTTTGCATTTCTTGGCACTTTCTTTCCGGATTCTATACAAAATTCCTCATGGTCAGCACCTTTTTTACTGTCAAAATGGTGCATGTTTTGTCCTTGATCTCTAGAGCTGCTAATTGTTCCCTGGTGTGAGTATTCAAATAATGAATTAGTCTATTGGCCTGTTCAGGCATGTTTCCCAATGATGCTTTGGCCTTTTGAATCTCTACTTGGGCCTTTTCTATCAATTCAATTTGCTCATGAATTGTCTCTATTGATTGCCATTGATCAGTGATAGATTGACCAATTTTGGTCCACAAAATTGTTTTGATTTCCGCTAGAGTTTTGTGGAGAGTAAGATATTTCTCCAAGGACTTCACCTTATTTTCCAAGGCCTTTACCTCTCTGTTTTTCTCTACCACTGTTATCTTAGATTTGTCATAGCTTGCCTCTAGCTTGGCCAGTTTTTCTTTCGCCTCTTTAAGCTCTGAGATTTGGACTTCTAGCTCTTTTACTGCTTTCATCATTTCTTCCATCCTCATGCTGGTATCTGGCCCTGTTGTTGCTGCTGCCGCTGAAGCATCTGTGGCTGATGTACCTGTTGTTGATGTTGGGACAATGGGAGGAATTGCTACTGTGACTGTGGGGGAGCAGTGGTAACTATTGGAGTTGTTTCAGGTGGCTGGGAGGTCGACTCTCCTAGCTTGGCTTGCAATGCTTTCTCCAACTCTTGCTCTATTTGAGTTAGCCTTTGATTCATCCTCATCAGAAAATCCATTACGTCTTCTTCTGCTTTTTCTTGTGCAAGTTCTGTAGTTTGTGGATGCATGGTGACAGGCAGCTTCAATTGCTTCCTAAGTGCAGCAATAGCTTCTTCCTTTTTCTTTATCAGTGCTTTGATGCCCTTGAAATCCTTGGGATCATGTCCCAACTCAATAATTATTTCTTCTAGGGTCTTTATTCTGTTGTCTTTGGCGAAGGAAGATATCTTTTCCAAATCCAATTGGGTAGATGTATTACTTAATGACTCCTTCAATTGGTGGGCCAACATTGCCTTGTCTGCCAATGTAGCATAGACCATTTCACCAGTTTGTTGTGCAGTTCTATCTGGTCCATTAGGTGTATATCTTTGGCAAGGGCCTCTAGATTGGTTCTTATGTGGTCAGCTACAGACTGTGGTTACTGAACCTTAGGCTTAAAATGAGTTAATATCATTTTCTCCTCCTTAATGTCATATGCTGCCATTAGTCTTTGCTGTTTGGAGGATGTCATTTTGAGAAATTGATCATAAAGCTGAATTCTCAATGACTCATTTTGGGCCTTAATCCCCATGAATGTTTGTTTAATATCAGATCGTTTCTTACTTTGCGACATTGAGGAGGAAACTTCCATACCATGCTTCCTCTCCATTTCTTGCCTATGAGCGCTGGTGGATGTCTCTTGGCTGGTTTCCCTCTCCCCTCTTGTGCTTTCTGTGATTTCTTCAACAATTTCCTCTTCAGGTAGAGGATCTACCCTTTGCTTTTTGGCCTCTGGCTGTTCTGTTGATCCACTTGCAGGTGTGGTATCTTCTTTATCTCTTTTCTTACTTCTTTCCTCATTAAGAGGAGTCTGTAATGCTGGTACTTCTGGTGCCTATGTTTGTAGTGAAGGGGCTTGCCCTTGACTGTGTTCCTTTGAGGTAGTTGGCTGGTCTGTAATTGTTTCTTGCTTTGTAACTACTACCTCCTTGCCCTTTGTTGTCCCTGTTGTTGGTGTAGTCCTTTCTTGGGCAGCTTGTTGTGAAGTTGCAGCAGTTGATGTGCCTTCTTCGGTTTGTTGTGGTACTTTGAATGACACCTGCCCAAAAGAATCTAAGTCAATAGTTTTCTCTAGATTTTTCATAGTTTGTTCCATTTTCTCTTCCTCAATGAGATGTTCAATTAGTGTGCCCTCTACCCACTCATATTGGTTGGAAAATTGTTCTATTTCAGGGATGCTGCAATGTTCATAGGATGCCAGCCTATACTTTATCCTTCTTGCATTGATAAAGCCATTTGGGTCATACGGTACCCACCAAAAGCTTCTCTTTAGTCTGAGTTTTTAACCCAATATTTCATCAGCATCCTTCCATCCTTCTTTTTTGTTCATGACATAGGGGCCTAACTGGTCTCTCAATTTCAACCGAGCCTTTTTCTTTGTGCTATGGAAATGAGTCAAATCTGAATTGATAAATTGCCTGAAATATTCCAACGCAAACAGTCTCATTGACACATATCTTGGCAGCCTGTAGGGGCACAACTCACAGCCATATATCTTGATAACAGTGTGATTTTGGTAAAAGTACCAGTCACCTATTTTGTATTTTTTGGAGAACTGTAATATCTTTTGCATATCATATGACAGTCTAGGAGGAGGAGTTCTCATCAGGAGAGAAGAGACTGGGTATACAAACATGTCAATAAACTCACAGTAAGAGTAGGGAGAGTTGTAGACTTCATGAAAGATTGAGGTCCAAAAAATCACAGACCTCTTTTCTCCTTTAGGGTCCAATTTTATGATGGGGAATTGGAAACTATCTGGATGATAATATAAGAATAGATGATAGATGTAGGATGAATACTTAAAGACTCCCTCTCTATCTAGATTCAGGAATTGGTCATGTATCTTGTTGGCAATGAATTTGGCATAGTTGTAATTGACAGCAGGGGGCTGCCCTGGGGTAAATATGGACAATAAGACCAATATAGTTTCATCAATATGTTCACTTATCTTGAACCCCAGAACATAAGATATCATATCAACAAGTAATCTACCCACTTCATTGAAAGATGCATAGTGAAAAGGAGGTGGCTCTTTAGGCTGGCGATCTGCTCTCATAAATACTTGGGCAATTTGGGTTATCTCTGAGCTGGAGATTTTGGGACCTTCGTCAAGCAAGAATTTCATAGTAAGAGGAAACAGAAGCTGAGTTGGTTTGAAGTTTAGCATTTGATTTATGGAGTCAAGAGTTATATGAAAGAGGGTAGTTCCAGATGGAGGTTTGACTGCCCTTTGAGTTCGCTCATAGTTCTCACAGTAGAGGTGAATTATCTCAGGGAAAATATTGATTGAGGAGAGGTAGTACATGGGTAGATTTGATTCCCATATGCCATAAAAATCATTTTGGCTTAGGTAATTGTTTCTGAGCTCACAGAATGCTTGCATATGGTTTTGGTACCCAACTAAGTCTTGGATTTGATAATCTCTATCAGCTAAGGGCAGATGTTCCAATTCCTTGTGGGGTGGATTGAGAGGAGTAACATCTAAGGCTACTGGAGCTTCCATAGCTCAATTCTGTTGCTTTTAGAATTGGAATTTTTGGGTCTGTGTAAGTAAAACTAGAAAAACAATAGCTCTGTGGATTTTCTTCGGGAATTTCACCGTGGAATTGGTTTGTTGGTTTGCATTTAGCTCAGTGGACAGAAACTAGATGGAGAGACAGAATTTGTGGGATTCTTTGGCAAAACGGGCAACAACAGTAGGTAAAAAGGCAGTTTTCGAGGTTTCTCAGAGAATTTGCAGGCTGGAACGAACTTGAATTTAGCTCAATGTGTAGATTTGTGGTAAAAATTTGGCAAAACAGTGGTTATGGTGTGTATTTTTCAAAACAGTACAGTGTTTTTCTTCAAATTTTGGGTTCCACGGGCAATTTTACAGAGAAAACTAAAGAAAAACAAGGTTTGGGAGAAAATTCATGTAAGTACCTGTTTTAGCGGTGAAATGGTCGATTTTCAGGTGGCGAGATGAGCCGAGGGCCGAGCTATGGAGTAAAATTGCTAGGTGGCGGACTGTGCAGTTAAAATGTTGTTTCGAACGTAAATCGGCATGCATAGGATGCGTAGAGGAGACAAACACAAATGAGTGAAAATGACACTTTCACCTCTTTTTAACAAAAAATTTAACTTTGGCGGGTTTTGGTGCGCTTTTGTCGGATGATGTCAACATGACGTAATTTTGTCATGTAGCGGGGTATGGAAGATGACATGTCAGGTGACGTGGTGGGTGACATGGAGGTGAGGTGGTGACGTAAGCATGTGACATGGAGCTGACGTGGGAAAATGACAAGGATGTGACATGGTAGACAGACGGGCGGCAACGAGGGGGATGTCAGTAGATGATGTAGGCATGACGTCAGCATGGAGGTAGTGGGGCGATAAGCGGTATTCCCCGCACTGCCTTTGGAGGGAAGTGGTATTGGAGGAGGGGACTCCGATCACGCCGGGCGCTTGAAACGCGTCCTCTGTATGGTAGAAATACCGCCCATCCCCCGGAAGCTATCGTTCAGCACTTAAGGGCTTCTAATATCACCGAAAGCTGTTTGATCTGTGCGCGATGATCAGATGATCGACGGGTCATGGAGATGGTGGAGGCTTATAACTAGGGGACCCGCTGTAATATTTCATATTTGTAATGTTTTGCAGGGTGTATTTAAACATTGGTTAAATGGGTTTTTGGGGTATGATATGCGGGTTCGGCTATTTATTTAGCCAAAAGCCAAACAAGTCCCGATGGAGCGTGTGGAGGGTTGTTATTGGCCCCGGATGGACCAATAAGTCCCAACAAAAATTAAACTATAGCTTATAGTTAGCCAAAGGTCGGGGTATTTAGATGTTTAGGGATTTTTATGTATTTTTACATAGTATGGGAGGGGAAATATTTACATAGGAGCTGTATAATAGTGTTAATAGGCTAAAATGAGGAGTATTTTACAGACCAAAACACTAAATAAAAGGTGAAACCTAGATTTAGGTGAATGAAAGGTCTCCAAGTTATGAATATGGAACCTTTGCAGCATGGAAAGGATGAACATATTTGGCACTTCTTCAGTCAATCATGAAAAATGAAACCTATTGGTATAGGAACCTAACAGTGGCTCCACTTGGGGATGGCTTTTCCTGGTGAAAAGTCAAGAACAACAAGTCAGATGGCCTTATATTCAATTCTTGTTGTATTATGAAATTTCTCCTTTGTTGTACACAAAATGGTAGTTCTGCAATATTTATATATTTCTCATGAACTTATTCCAATAATTGCAGCTCTGTTTTGGATAGTCTGTTTGATTATTTCTCATCATTTTCATAGCTCCCAAGTCTACTTCTTAAGCTTCTTCTGATGAACTCAAAATGTAATAGCAAAAGGTGGCAGAATTACTTGCCTTTCCCTCAAAATTTGTTGCATCTTATTCCCTATCTTATTGCTGTAATAAAACTGCAGAAAGTAAACACTGTTATATACAAATTAAAGTGCTGATATCTTCAACAAACTAGATCAAAATAGTGCTTCAGCATTCGGCCAATGACTGGTCCATCATCTGCCTTTGTATCATCCAGGATTTTCAAAAAGTAGGTGTTGTTTCCTTGTACAGTCTGAATGATAAATGGTCCTCTCCACAAGAAATCAAATTTTCCATGTTTTCCCATATCTTCTCTTCTGGAATCCCATTTCAAAACTTTTTCTCCAATGTAGAAATCCTCTGCCTTGGTCCTTTTATCAAATATCTTTTTAAGTTTCTCTTGTAGGACCTGAGCTCTCTGATATACCTCCTCTCTATTTTGCTGCAAATGAATTGTTTGATTCATCCTTCTCTGAATATCATTGGGTTTTGCCTGTATTTCTTGCAGCAACTTAATCACTAGGATTCCCAAAGAAGAAGGGAACATTGCCTCCATACCATAAACCAGCTCATAGGGACTTGTCCCTATAGATATCTTAGTGGTCAATATGTCTGCCCATAGTGCATTGACAAGCTTTTTATGCCAATTTTTCTTATTCTCCTCCAAGACTTTCTTAATGATGTTGATCAAGCTTTTGTTGGAGGATTCAGCCAGATCATTACGTTGAGGGTAATAGGCTGTAGAATGGCCCAAGGTAATGTGGTATTTATGACAAAAATTGATCATTCTCTTGGATTTAAAGGCAACAACATTGTCTGTTATAATTTTCTCAGGACATCCAAACCTAGACAATATGTTGGTCTCTAAAAATTGCATGATTACTGAGTCATTGGCTTGCCTACAAGGAATGGCCTCTATTCACTTGGTAAAATAGTCTGTTGCAGTCAAAATCCATTTATGCTGGCCAAAGGATGAAGGGTGGATTTCCCTAATGAAGTCTAAACCCCATTGTTGAAATGGTCTTTCAGTGGAAATGGGCTTGAGGGTTAGAGTCAACAACTTTTTCTTGCCTTCAAAGATTTGGCATTTGCGGCAAGAAGTTACATATTTATTTACATCAACAAATAGGGTGGGCCAATAAAATCCAGACCTTAGGATTTTATCAGCAGTCGATTTCCAATATAAATGTCCACCACAATCCCCTGCATGAAACTCTACAAGTACTTTTTCAGTTTCTTCTTTGATTAGACAATTTAATAAAAAACCTTCATGATTTTTCCAAAAGAGAGCATGGTCTAGAATACAGAATTTGGAAGCTTTCATTTTCAAAAATCTTTTCTTAGTTCTGGATAATCCTGGAGGAGCTTGCAGGTTTAATAATACAAAACATATGTCAGCATACCAGGGTGATTGCAAAAAGGCTTGATTGATCTGTGGAGTCGCCATCTCCTGCTCATTATCCAGTTGATTTATGTCAAGGGCTTGAAAATTGGTTTCAGTCATAAGTTTAGCTAATCCTTGTCCCTTTATCAACTTTGTTGGCTTGATTTCAATGTCATATTCTAGTATGGTAGCTATCCATTTGCCCCTTTTGCCTTGAATTCCCTCTTGGGTTAGGATGTCTTTAACAATGGTGTTGGGCACATAAGCAATCACATGAGAGTATAAGATGTAAACTTTAAAGTCCTTAATGGCTTTTACAAGTGCATATGCTTGTTTCTCCATGATTTGATATTTGAGTGGAGCACCTCTAAGTGCCTTGCTAAAAAAGGCTATGGGCTTTTCACATCCTTGTTCATCTTTTTGAAGCAAAACAACATCAATTGTATGTTCAGATGCAAATGAGAATATGATAAAGTCTTTATCAAAATTTGGGCTTGTAAGGACTGGTGTTTGAGTCAAAGCTTTTTTTATTTCTTCAAAGGTTTGTTTAGATTCTACTGTCCACTTGACCTTGGAATCCTTTTTCAGCAATCTTATCAGCTCGGCCAGATTTGGTATGAATCTTCTTAGAAAATTGATCTTCCCCAAAAAAGCTTGTGGTTCTTTGATGTTTCTAGGGTGAGGAATTTGCAGAATAGCTTGTATTCTATCCGGATCAATTCTAATTCCTTCTTTGGAGATGATATGGCCCAATAATTTTCCTTCTTCTAGGCCAAACAATGATTTCTTTGGATTCAATGATATAACATATTTTCTGCAAATTAAAAATACCTACCTGAGATGATCAAGGTGTTCTTGGTCTGATTTGGAAAACGCTGTAAGGTCATCTAGGTAAATGACTAAAAAATCATGGATTTCTTTAGAAAAAGCTATATTCATGGCTCTTTGAAAAGTTGCTCCTGCATTTTTGAGCCCAAATGGCATTTTTACATATTTGAAGGTTCCCCAAGGGGTTGTGAAGGCAGTTTTGTCTTGATCATCAGGGCGCATTAGGATCTGATTGAAACCTGAGAATCCATCTAATAGTGAGATCCTTGAAGCACCCACTACCCTTTGTAAAATGTGATCCATTTTGGGTAAGGGGTAATTGTCCTTTAAAGAGACTTTATTCAAATTTCTCAAATCGACACATAGCCTAATCTCTCCTGTTTTCTTTCTAGTGGGCACCAAATTTGAAACCCATTCTGAGAATCTCATGGGTGCAATAATTCCAGCCTCATACATCCTTTTGACTTCTTTCTCAATTAAAGGGAGGAGCACAGGGTTGACCCTCCTATGTTTCTGTTTGAAAGGTTTTTGGTTTTCCTTGAGAGGTATGATGTGTTGGATAACAGATGTATCATAAGACTTTAGATCCTCATAACTCCATGCAAAAACATCTTGAAATTCTTTGAACAGTTCAATATACTTCAGTTTTTGGTCAGGAGGCAGAGATTTAGATAATTTGATCATTTTGGGATTCTTTGCATTTCCTATATTACAGTCTTCAATTTCTGCATTTAATGACTACATTTTAGGTTTCCTAGAAACGTCATTTGAGTCAAAAATATCCTCTAGAGGGGTCAAGCCTGTAGGTAAAAAATTATCCTTCAAATCAATCACTTCACATTCTACTCCAATAGCATCATCACATTCTATTTCTTCAAGTTCCTATAAATCTGCTTTAGCAAACTTAGTGGGACGTAGAATTTGGTTTGCTGTTTTAGCAAAAATGTGTGTCTCGATTGTGTCGGTTTGCTCATTTTCACTTATGATGCTTGTATCTATTTCTGTGTTGGAGAACTCTTCTTTGAGGGTTAGGAAATTATTGTTTTGAGAGTCACTATCAAATACTTGCCAATTGTTTACATTATCAGGTACAGTGAGCCTATGTTTAATCTCAGCTGAGAATCGGTGATTAGGCTTGAATGGCAGTTTGCAAGTACTAGCAAAAGTTGCTAGACTGTGAGCTTGTAGATTTTGATTTCTTGGAATTTTGGTCAATTGGGATTCTAGAAAGGTGTTGAGAATTTCAATTTCTGCACCTCTGTATGATCTTAGCCTAAGATCATTTGTGATAAAGTTTCCTTTCATTTGTTGAATGATGAGATCAAAATCTCCCAAAATTGATATCCTAGCTGCACCTAAGCTTTTAATCACTTTGATTCCAAGTAGCAAAGCTTCATATTCAGTCATGTTATTAGTGCATCTGAAATTCAATCTATATGCATGCCCTTCAGCATGGTCATTCTTCATGTTGTGTATCCAAATTCCTACCCCTGCTCCTAGCTTATTTACAGATCCATCGAATTATAGATACCACAGGTTTTCTTGATTGAAACTAGTATCCGGATTTTTTTTCAATTTGTTTAGCAGGCAGATTTGGATTTTCGGTCTCATGGGATTCCTTATGTGTAACTGTCAATTTATTGTTCTCCGAGACTTCTTGAATCTGAACTGTGGATTTTTCATCTAGGAATTCATTATGGTTTAATGCCAAAATTTTAACATCAGTTGGGGTATGAATCTCAGTGTTGTACAAGATGAAAGAATCCATGTCTAAATGCATGGAATAAATGGGAAAGTTTTGGGGTTTGTCTTGGCTGCTGACCACACATTTCATCGAAGTTTCTCTGTACAGTCTCTTTGGCTAGCCAAAGACTGAGATGGTAGCATAGGACATGTCAAGTTGCAAAGATCCTTGTAGTTTGGCACCCCAGGATCTAGATAACAGTATTCCATACTTGGGTGGGATATCAGCTACCACCACATCCATTAAAATTGTCTTGGCAGGGTATTGTACCAATGATACTCACAGATCCATAATCAAGCCTAGACATTTGACCTGGCTAGAATCAAATGAGAATAGGTCTTTGTATGGCAGAGTGATGTCTAGTTCTAATTTTTCCATCACATATTTGGGAATTAAGTTGTGAGAGGCCCCAGAATCAAACATTTCATTGTGAAGTATCTTGTCATGAATATTCAAGCTAACATAGAAAGGAGGAACTCCTCCATCTACAAACTTTCCATTTACTTCAGGACCAAATATAAGTTCTGGTTGATCATCAAGGACATTCACTGCATATCTATTTTCTGGAATTAGCAGTGTCCTACTGATTTTTTCTCTAAAGACCTCATGCTTAGCCAATTCGAACAGTGGAATGGCTATTTTCAACTTGCTTATTTCGGTCTCCAAATTGAATGGTTTTTCTGTTTGTATTTTGCTTTGATAATCCTATGGCATAGCCCTTGGATTAGCAGGAAACTACAAGGGAGCATATCAGTTTGCCATATTTACAGGGATAAATGTTACAACTGGAAGAGCAGGGATTACAGTTGAAGTATGGGTCGTAGTTGGGGGAGTGGAAAAGAGGTTTTGGAGTGATAATGGTGAACTAGGAGAAGCTTCCGTGATAGGGGAAAGGGCTTGTGATTTTCCAGCAGTAAGATGAGTTTGGATAGGTGTCTGCTGAAGTGTTTTAGGATTTGAATCAGCAAAACTCCCTAGATTTTCAAGTTTTCTAAGGCTCTTAGGAATTAAATTTTGATTTTCAAAAAGAGCTGGGGGATTTGGATCCAGGTGTGATCTAGTGTAACGAGTTTTCTTCTTTGGAGCCAGCTTCTAAAAGTATATATTTTTATTATTTTCTGGAAATATTTGAAGTTTTGATAATATTTTGTCCTGTTTTCATCCAGGTATGTTTGAAACTAGGAAACTGATCAAATCTTTGAGATAGTTGCTTAAAATATAAAACTAAATTGGAGATAGACTGAAGTAGCTTTTATCTACTCCTGTGATTGCATAGAGAAATAGTTTCAAAGGCTACCTGGCTAACTTTAGGTTGCATCTGTAGTTTTAGAAACTAGACAGCAATAACAAACAATCATTCAGTTCCCCATTGGAGTCGCCAATGATGTTATCACTCAGGTTTTTTCCAAAAACTTGTGACAAAAGGGAATATGACCGAGGTAACCACTAACCAATCTTTTAGATGCAGTTTCTAGCCAAATTGCATCCATAGAGGGCTCTCTCTTTATAATTAGCTTTGTTTGGGGTATTTTAGGCTAGTTATGATGTACAGAGTTTTGTTTTAAATTTGTTGGATGATGATTTTCAATAAGACATGGGTGAAAGTCTGAGAAGTTTAGTCCATTGGGCTATGGAGTCTAAGAGTGTACACTGGTGGATATGGTTTCCTTTGATAGAGGAGGTACTACAGAGCAAGATAATTAGATCATGAAGCAATTTATAACTAAAATCAGATGGACATGGAGGTCATGGGGTGAAAGGAAATTAAGAATATTTCACCACACTGACAAAGGGAAAGTGAATGAATATTTCAAGGAGCAATTAAGAATTCCCTAAGTATACTCAAAGTGTAAGAACTAGGGAAATAGGAGCAATAAAGAATTCTTGTTTATGCTAGTTTCTGAAGAAAACATAAAAAACAACAAATATTGAACATAGAGTACAGTGAAGAAAGTTCTGGGTTATACTTTTTCCCTGTTGTTAAGATTATGAACCCAGATGATATATAAAACAAAAAAACTGAAAAACATGAGTTTAAAAGGACTTATTGATCCATGAAGTAATTCATGAATTCTGCAACATAGTCCACTGTCTTTAATCCCACATCCAAAGAGTCCAGTTCATCAACAACGCATTCCACCTTCCTTTTATTCAGAAGAGTTCTCAGAGTTACAACGTAGTTCCAAAAGAGATATCAGCAACCCCGAATACATATCACAGGGGGGGTATTTATACAAAAGAGTTTCAAAATATCTCATGGATAAAATATCTTGCAATAACTTCATCCATCTACTTTTAGAAAGGAAATAAAAGCGGTTGGAAATCGAGAAAATAAATGCATAAGTTATTGTTGCTGTGTTGGCTACTTTAATTGACTAGATATCTTTGACTTTTACACATAGCGAGTCGGGTGATGGTATTTCTGTAATTGGCGTTGTTGAGTTTCTGCCCCGACTCTTTCATCTATGTGTGATCCTGTTTTAATGAACTAGAGTCCTAGCTTGACTCCCTTCCTCTGTTGTTTACATCTTTATGATGTGTGCCACGTGTTTTGACATTTGATTTAAAGTGCAGATGATAAAGGAAAATTAGAACTACCTTGGTAAAACCTCCAGCATGCTCTGCCACCATTGATCTATCGACAACTGGTGTCTTTATAGTTTTATCAATGTTTCATCAGCTTCAGTATACCTGTAGAAATTAGGCTGGATTTCAGAAAGATGTGTTATTTCATGCACAATATAGAACAAATTCTCCAATTTGTCATATAAGATTTGTCCAGAGGGAGGTCCTTTGTCTTCTGAAGTGCTTGATGATGCTGTGATCTGATTGGAAACATATGTATTCACTTTGTGAGCATATTGTTCATGTGTCAACAGTCTTTGATTGCTGGTTAACAAACTGGGTAGACCCTTTTGCCGTAAAACTGTAAACTTCTGTGTAAAGGCATTTATTTCTGTTTGCATTTCTTGGCACTTTCTTTCCAGAGTCTGTACAAAATTCCTCATGGTCAGCACCTTTTTTACTGTCAAAATGGTGCCTGTTCTATCCCTGATCTCTAGAGCTGCTAATTTTTCCCTGGTGTGAGTATTCAAAAAATGAATTAGTCTATTGGCCTGTTCAAGCATGTTTCCCAATGATGCTTTAGCCTTTTGAATCTCTACTTGGGCCTTTTCTATCAATTCAATTTGCTCGTGAATTGTCTCTATTGATTGCCATTGATCAGTGATAGATTGGCCAATTTTGGTCCACAAAATTGTTTTGATTTCCGCTAAAGTTTTGTGGAGAGTAAGATCTTTCTCCAAGGATTTCACCTTATTTTCTAAGGCCTTTACCTCTCTGGTTTTCTTTACCACCATTATCTTAGATTTGTCATAGCTTACCTCTAGCTTGGCCAGTTTTTATTTCACCTCTTTAAGCTCTAACATTTGTACTAATAGCTCTTTTACTGCTTTCATCATTTCTTCCATCCTCATGCTGGTATCTTGCCCTGTTGTTGCTGCCACCGCTGAAGAATTTGTGGCTGATGTACCTATTGTTGATGTTGGGACGGTGAGAGGAATTGTTGTTGTGACTATGAGGGGAGCAGTGGTAACTGTTGGAGCTGTTTCAGGTGGCTGGGATGTCGACTCTCCCTACTTGGCTTGCAATGCTTTCTCCAACTCTTGCTCTGTTTGAGTTAGCCTTTGATTCATCCTCATCAACAAATCCATTACGTCTTCTTCTGCTTTTTCTTGTGTAATTTCTAGAGTTTGTGGATGCATGGTGACAAGCAACTTCAATTTCTTCCTAAGTGCAGCAATATCTTCTTCCTTTTCCTTTATCAGTGCTTTGATTCCCTTGGCATCCTTGGGATCATGTCCTAGCTCAATAATTATCTCTTCTAGGGTCTTTATTCTATTGTCATTGGCTAAGGAAGATATCTTTTCCAAATCCAATTGGGCAGATGTATTACTTAATGACTCCTTCAATTGGTGGGCCAGCATTTCCTTGTCTGCCAATGTAGCATAGACCATTTCACTAGTTTGTTTGTGAAGTTCTATCTGGTCCATTGGTTGTATATCTTTGGCAAGGACCTTCAGATTGGTTCTTATGTAGTCAGTTGCAGAATATGGTTGCTGAACCTTATGCTTAAAATGCATTAAGATCATTTTCTCCTCCTTAATGTCATATGCTACCATTAGTCTTTGCTATTTGGAGGATGTCATTTTGAGAAATTGATCATAAAGCTGAATTCTCAATGACTCATTTTGGGCCTTAATCCCCATGAATGTTTGTTTAATATCAGATCGTTTCTTACTTTGCGACCTTGAGGAGGAAAATTCCATACCATGCCGCCTCTCCATTTCTTGCCTGTGAGAGCTGGTGGATGTCTGTTGGTTGGTTTCCCTCTCCCCTCTTGTGCTTTCTGTGATTTATTCAACAATTTCCTCTTCAGGTAGAGGATCTACCCTTTGCTTTTTGGCCTCTGGCTGTTTTGTTGATCCACTTGCAGGTGTGGTATCTTCTCTGTCTCTTTTCTTACTTCTTTCCTCATTAAGAGGAGTCTGTAATGCTGGTACTTCTGGTGCCTCTGTCTATAGTGAAGGGGCTTGCCCTTGACTGTGTTCCTTTGAGGTAGTTGGCTGGTCTGTCATTGTTTCTTGCTTTGTAACTACTACCTCCTTGCCCTTTGTTGTCCCTACTATTGGTGTAGTCCTTTCTTGGGTAGCTTGCTGTGAAGTTGTAGTAGTTGATGTTCCTTCTCTGGTTTGCTGTGGTACTTTGAATGACACTTGCCCAAAAGAATCTAAGTCAAGAGTTTTTTCTAGATTTTTCATAGTTTGTTCCTTTTTCTCTTCCTCAGTGAGCTGTTCAATTAGTGTGCCCTCTGCCCACTCATCTTGGTTGGAAAATTGTTCTGTTTCAGGGATGCTACAATGTTCATAGGTTGCCAGCCTATATTTTATCCTTCTTGCATTGATAAAGTCGTTTGGGTCATAGGGTACCCACCAAAGCTTCTCTTTAGTCCAAGTTTTTGACTCAATATTTCATCAGCATCCTTCCATCCTTTTTTTTTGTTCATGACATAGGGGCCTAACTGGTCTCTCGATTTCAACTAAGCCTTTTTCTTTGTGCTATGGAAATGAGTCAAATCTGAATTAATAAATTGCCTGAAATATTCCAAGGAAAACAGTCTCATTGGCACATATCTTGGCAGCCTATAGGGGCACAACACACATCCATATATCCTGATAACAGTGTGATTCTAGTAAAAGTACTAGTCACCTATTTTGTAGTTTTTGGAGAGCTGTAATATCTTTTGCATATCATATGACAGTCTAGGAGGAGGAGTTCTCGTCGAAAGAGAAGAGACTGGGTATACAAACATGTCAATAAACTCATAGTAAGAGTAGGGAGAGTTGTGGACTTCATGAAATATTGAGGTCCAAAAATCACAGATCTCTTTTTTCCTTTAGGGTCCAATTTTCTAATGGGGAATTGGAAACTATTTGGCTGATAATATAAGAATAGATGATAGATGTAGGATGAATACTTAAAGACTCCCTCCCTATCTAGATTCAAGAATTGGTCATGTATCTTGTTGGCAATGAATTTGGCATAGTTGTATTTGATAGCAGGGGGCTGCCCTAGGGTAAATATGGATAGTAAGACCATGATAGTTTCATCAACATGTTCACTTGTCTTGAACCCCAAAACATAATATATCATATCAACAAGTAATCTACCCACTTCATTGAAAGATGCATAGTGAAAAGGAGGTGGCTCTTTAGGCTGGCGATCTGCTTTCATAAATACTTGGGCAATTCGAGTTATCTCTGAGCTGGAGAGTTTGGGACCTTCATCAAGCAATAATTTCATAGTAAAAGGAAACAGAAGCTGAGTTGGTTTGAAGTTTAGCATTTGATTTATGGAGTTAGGATTTATATGAAAGAGGGTAGTTCCAGATGGAGTTTTGACTGCCCTTTGAGTTGGCACATAGTTCTCACAGCAGAATGAATTATCTCAGGGAAAATATTGATAGAGGGGAGGTAGTACATGGGTAGATTTGATTCCCATATGCCATAAAAATCATTTTGGCTTAGGTAACTGTTTCTAAGCTCACAGAATGCTTGCAGATGGTTTTGGTAGCCAACTAATTCTTGGATTTGATAATCTCTATTAGCTAAGGGCAGATGTTCCAATTCTTTGTGGGGTGCATTGAGAGGAGTAACATTTAAGGCTACTGGAGCTTCCATAGATCAATTTTGTTGCTTTTAAAATTGGAATTTTTGGGTCTGTGTAAGTAAAACTGGCAAAACAATAGCTCTATGGATTTTCTCCGGGAATTTCGCTGTGAAATTGGTTTGTTGGTTTGCATTTAGCTCAGTGGACAGAAATGATGGAGAGACATAATTTGTGGGATTCTTTGGCAAAACGGGCAACAACAGTAGGTAAAAAGGCAGTTTTCGGGGTTTCTTAGAGAATTTGCAGGCCGGAACGAGCTCGAATTTAGCTGTGTGCAGATTTGTGGTAAAAATTTGGCAAAATAGTGGTTATGGTGTGTATTTTTGAAAACATCACAGTGTTTTTCTTCAAATTTTGGGTTCTGCGGGCAATTTTATAGAGAAAACTAAAGAAAAACAGGGTTCGGGAGCAAATTCATGTAAATACCTGTTTTAGCAGTGAAATGGTCAATTTGTAGGTGGCGAGATGAGCCGAGGGGCCGAGCTATGGAGTAAAATTGCTAGGTGGCGGACTGTGCAGTTAAAATGTTGTTTCGGACGTAAATCGACATGCATAGGACGTGCAGAGGAGACAAACACAAATGAGTGAAAATGACACTTTCACCTCTTTTTAACAAAAATTTTGACTTTGAAGGGTTTTGGTGCGCTTTTGTCAGATGACGTCAGCATGACGTAATTTTTTCGTGTACTGGGGTACGGAAGATGACGTGTGAGGTGATGTGGCGGGTGACATGGAGGTGAGGTGGTGACGTAAGAAGGTGACATGGCGCTAATGTGGGTAGATGACAAGGATGTGACATGGAGGACAGACGGGCGGCAATGAGGGTGATGTCAGCAGATGATGTAGGCATGATGTCAACGAGGAGGCAGTGGGGAGGTAAGCGGTATTCCCCTCACTGCCTTTGGAGGGAAGTGGTATTGGAGGAGGGGGATCCAATCATGCCAGGTGCCTGACACGCGTCTTCTGTACGACGGAAATATTTCCCATCCCCCGGACGCTATCGTTCGGTGCTTAAGGGCTTCCGATATCGCCGACAGCCATTAGATCTGTGCACGATGATCGGACGGTCGACGGGTGATGGAGATGGTGGAGGCTTATAACTAGGGGACCCGCTGTAATATTTCACATTTGTAATGTTTGCGGGGTGTATTTAAACTTTGGTTAAATGGGGTTTGGGGTTATGATATGCGGGTTTGGCTATTTATTTAGCCAGAAGCCAAACAAGTCCCGATGGAGCGCATGGAGGGTTGTTATTGGCCCCGGATGGACCAATAACTCCCGACAAAAATTAAACTATAGCTTATAGTTAGCCAAAGGTCGGGGTATTTAGATGTTTAGGGATTTTTATGTATTTTTACATAGTATGGGAGGGGAAATATTTACATAGGAGCTATATAATAATGTTAATAGGTTAAAATGAGGAGTATTTTACAGACCAAAACACTAAATAAAAGGTGAAACCTAGGTTTAGGTGAATGAAAGGTCTCCAAGTTATGGATTTGGAAAACTTAGCAGAATGGAAATAAAGTATTTTTACACAAGAAATGTGGCTTGTTTTTCCTAGGTGAAAACAAAGTTTCACTTAGTATTTTTCATGAAATGAAGTGGACTAAGAGCAGTGAGCAGATCTCATTATCCTTGGGGGGATGTTAGTAAGTGTTCTTGGGAAGATGAGGAGGAAAATTAGTCATGCTCCATTTGTTTTGTAACCACCTTGCCATAGCACCTTATGATATTTATGAGATGAAACCTGTTTCAAAGGACCAAATTGCTCATAAACCTACTTCTACAACATCAAAATTGCCTACCCAACCGAGTACACCTAACATTTTTTCTTCATTTTCATTGGGTGCATTTGAACCAGCGAACCTTGATTCTCTTCTTTTCTTTTAGTTGCCCTCCTATCTAAGTTCTACCCTTATCTCTTCCAACGAATCAGATTAAGCTGTTGAGACCCTTTGCTTCTCTACCTAACTACTTGTCTGCCAAGCTTGAACTGTTTGTACAAAACTTTATTCTATATTCTAAGACAAGTAAATTCAAACATGATCTAGCCAGGATTAAACTGTCTGTCTATTCATCAACTGTGGCAAGAGTCAACCACCTGTACATAGTGAAATTCTACAAAATATGGAACCTTTGAAACATGGAAAGGATGAACATATTTGGCACTTCTTCAGTCAATCATGAAAAATGAAACCTATTGGTATAGGAACCTAACATAAACTTTGAAACGGGAACTGATATTGTTACTCGTTTCATAGAGATAGCAAAAAAGTGACCCGATTTTGAAAAGGGGTGATACAGAACACATATATTTTTTTAGAGCATAGTTTTTAGCACTTTAATTTTTTTTATGTACATTACATTTTAGAATGGTAGTGATTTTCATGCTGATTTAAAAAAGTGGCGATTCTGCATTAGGCCCTTTTTTTAAAATACCTATTCTTTGACTTTAAATTTTCTAATGTATGAAATGTAAATAATTATTTTCTAAATCTAACAATTTTTTAAATGGTCATCTTCTTCA
>APFE031312490.1:7854-38232 GCA_000404065.3 Pinus taeda | reverse complement strand
GCATGGGGGTGGCAGTCCCCCTACACAGCGTACAGGGTAGCGGCCCAGGAAAATATTGTTTAGATCCTATATTAGGTGGGCATACCTACCTATGGTTTTGTGCATGGATTTCACACATGGTTTTGGGCATGATGGTTTTCTGTCCATGGTATTTTGTAGATCTGGTTAAGGGAACTACAGTTATGTTCTAATCCAGGGTTAATGGATTAGGGTTTATGGATGTTTCGGCATGTTTATATATGTATTGTAACATTGAAAGGAATATAATGAAAAATCAATCTGGTAGTCTCATTTTGGGATCCAAGGGAAAATCTCTGTGTATATCTGTTTTATGTTTTATGCTCTTGCCATTGTTTAGTTTATGTTTTTAAGAATTTGTTTGCAGGTAATTTCTCTACAGGGTTAAAGCCTACATGTATATATTCTGTAGTATGTACATATCTATACACAGGTGTGGTGAATGATAAGCATGTATATACGCAGATATGATATATAAGAGCCACATACATCTAGTAGTATGAGATGTTAATGATGTCTGATCAGTTTTGTTATGTTTTATGATGTTTGTCGATGAAGTATCTCTTATGATAATATGTGTTTGATAGTGTTGATTGGGTTGAATTTTTTATGGAATGATATGTTGACTAGGGATGATGCTACTATGTGATGATCCGTATCTGGTTTAGTTATCTGTGCTAGGTTCAATATGTGATTTCATGATTTATTTGGTGTGATAGTGATTTAGACTCAGTTGTTCAATATTTTGAGATACGTACATAGGTCCGCTTAAGGACACACATACATATGTGGGTATGAATTAGAACAAGAGCATATATATTCTGACATATGGTTGATCAATCTTTTTCAGTAGCAGCACTTGGATTCTATGATAGGTAACAATGTTTGGCTTATTGATGAGTAGTTGTGCATTGATATGATCTATCCTAGTTTAGTTTGATCTATTTATCAATAATTTCTTTGATGATTCAGTTGGTTCAATGATTGAGGGATTTGATACAATGATTGGTTTCAAAATTGTTATCTGTTATTGGTATTAGAACAAGAGCATATATATTCTGACATATGGTTGATCAATCTTTTTCAGTAGCAACACTTGGATTCTATGATAGGTAACAATGTTTGGCTTATTGATGAGTAGTTGTGCATTGATATGATCTATCCTAGTTTAGTTTGATCTATTTATCAATAATTTCTTTGATGATTCAGTTGGTTCAATGATTGAGGGATTTGATACAATGATTGGTTTCAAAATTGTTATCTGTTATTGGTATTAAATGATGGTAGTGGGTCTACTCTAAAAATATGATAAAAAGTGGCCTATAGGTTTGATGTTTTGGATAAAGTGGATCTAGTTTGAAATATAATGAAACATGGTCCATAGTTGTGTTAAGGCTTAGAGCCTTCATTGTGGGAGTCAAAGCTTCCTTCCTGTGATACCTGGTAAATATGATAAAGGGGTTGGAGCTCCCTTCCAGTTGGTGCGGGAGAATGAGTCAAGGTTGTAACCTGCTGCAAGTGGGTTCATGCGTACTGGTATGAGTCTGTGCTAGTACAAGATTGTAAGATGTTTTCCTTTATAATAAAATATCAAGACAAAGATGACGAAAATGGTGGTTTTCTCACACATTGGGTTTTCAACTAAAAATCCTGGTGTCCTCATGTGTTGATGTGTTGCTTATGTGTGATGGTTTATTCTATTGTTACTGCTCATGGTTAATGTTCAATTAAAGGCTAATGAAGTAATGACATACTGGTTAAAATAGAACATATGATGAAATATATGAAAAGTTAGCTAACTATATATACAATGTTTTTCTTCATCATAGTTGCGTACATACAGTATTTTATTAATGAAATTAGCATACATAAATCTGATTGAGAAATTGAATTGTTTAAGTGAGTTTTAAAATACTAATTCATCCCCCCCCAAGTACTTTTCCCAACATTGTCCTATCTCCACCCACCTGTTGAGGGCTTCTCAGAGATTAAACCACCTTCACCCCCAACCCTTGGAATTTTCCTGAGACCACCTCACCCAGTTCCAAAACCATCCAACAGACCAAAGCTCAACCAAATAAAAGAAACCCATCACACCATGGCTATCTAGAAATACTAAGGAAAGACGGAAACCAATGTCACACCTTGCAAAACCCATGCCAACAATAGAAAGAGAACCGAATACACACATGCATGTACCATGCATTCACAAATCAACTAGGAAATCACACATACAACCTGTTACCTACAAGTATTCTTATTGAAGATGTTTGATCCAACCTTCCCTGCTTGTCCTTTGCTTTCTTTGTCGTTCCTTTGCATTCATTTTCTTGATTTATTTCTTTCTCATTTTGATGCTCTTCTCTCTCTATCTAAAATAATTCCATATCAAAACTAACAAAAAACTCAACTAAGCTATGAAATGATCCTCAAAAGCCTTTTTATAATTAAGGCCTTTATTTTCTTCATTTTCCTCTATTTTTCCTTTAATTTCCCTCTCATGCAAATTTTTGACCTTTCATCTCCCTTTTCTCCTATTTTCCTTTATTTTCATAAATAAAATAGGAATTAGTGTCTCTTTTCGTTTCCCAAATTCCTTAGCCATAATAAACCCAAAGTGACACCCACTAGGATGCTTTGCCCAACATTTAGCTTGGAATACATGTCCCATAACCTTGGTCTTATCCTTTATTAGCTTTATTACATGAGATTTTAACCCAAGGCTAGTACAAGCCCCTCCCCTTTAGGGGAACACATCCTTGGTGTTTTATGACACCTATGACCAACAAGACCACTGCGAACCAAAACATACTGCCCATGGAGGTTTATAACCTAACTCTTTGTAGTATTTACAATGACCACTATGCAAAACATGAAAAACATGACAAAAATACCACTTATTGGAGCTTTATAATTTTATTCATTATGGTATTTACAATAAAAACCACATATACGTACGCAAATTGGATTCAACTAGAAAATACCCATAATATCTATGGATATTTATAACATGGCTTGATATAGTAATCAAAATAAAAAACAAACATATATACATAAGCACATTTTCTCTAACCAAAAAATAAAAGATATGATGTCTACATCTGTAACAAGGGAATCCAAAGGCTCACACCTCCACCCTCAAAGTAATACTAGGGTTCACCTCCTTCCTAAGAAGTTTAAAATCCATTGTTAAGATCAAAGTATGCCTATAATGTCCATCACTATGATCTTCATGCTGCATGTTCCCTCAATGAACAATTACCGACACATTGTTCCCAGACACACTATCAATGTGCTTATGATTCCATCTAGCAATGCTAATGAAAAAAAAACATTCATTCCCTTACCTTACCTTCTCTGCTACACAGTCACTTAGGAAATCCAGTCACCCCCTTCCATGTAGTCACTCGCCTTCCAAGTTCCTTGACATCCCCATCCCAGGCGATCCATCCCTTGGCAAGGTTTCCTTGCATAAGAAGGTCTGAAAACCAAGGCATATCCCTACCTTTAAACCATCATGCCAGTCATAGAATTCTCATGGAAATAAATGGACACTATTGGGTACTAGTGTCCCACAATTTCCCTATTCCTGAATACTTTACCAACATACTACTACCTATTCCAATTCTTTTTATTGTTGCTACTAATTCTTGTAGTAAATTCCAACCACCCAAACCAAGCATTTTCCATGCTTTCCTGTACCAAGCCACATAATTTCCATTAGAAATTCAAATCAATTCAAATCATACCTCATTGGTGGTTGATCAACAAGGTACACTTGCAATTCTATTTACTTCCTGTCACAACAAGTCAAACTAACTCTTTAATCAAATCATCATGTATAAACATATCACATCCAATTAGCTCAAAACACAACTATCATAAATCAAAATTATAGATCACATGCAACCATAATAAATCAGAGTCAAAGATAACACACATAATTATAAATGAAATAAAAAACTAATACTTATCCTTCAAACGATTCTTTTCTTATGCCTTTCTTATTTTTCCTTTCCCTACACAAATTAAATCAGTTTCCAAACCTAGCAAGCACTCAATTCCTTCTCTTCTATTTGATCATGTATACACACTAGTTTCATTTTCCAAAATTGGCAAGCACCCAATTCCATCTCTTCTCTTTAAAGCAACAAGAGAATCTGGATACTAAACTGCCTCCTCCCTCAATATCAGCAACAAGGGTATCATGAGACTAAACTACCTAAACCCTCAATATTAGCAATAAAGGCATATAGAGACTAAACCACCTCAACCATCAATATCAATAACAAGGGCATCTAGAGACTAAACTGCCTCAACCCTCAATATCAACAACAAGGCCTAGGCAGTCTCATACTTCCCTGTCCCATCACACTGTACAACATACACATACATAGTGTACAATAGAATACATACACCTACACTTGAATTACAACTTCACACATACACCTACAGCTAGTGTACAACACAATAAATATACATACACCATACAATATAACGAATACACATGTCATGATACAATGTCTACACAATACACATAACACAATACCACATGTGCACAACACAACATGTGCACAATACCACAGGTACAATAGACACCACCTGCAAAATGTACAAAAAACCACATGTACACAACACGACCTACACAATGTGTACAAAAGACCATAAGTACAATATGTACAAATCATCACATGCACACAATACCACATGTACATAGCACCATGTGTATAACATGAAACAACACCATATGTACACAACACCGGATATACAACATGCACATAACACCGCGTATACAATATGTACACAACACCACATATACAACATGTACACAACACTAATAATGTACATCTAGAGACCACACTGTCTCTACCAAACAACCTTTCTTCTAGTGTCTTTCCACTATCCATGCTTGTCTCAGGCTCTCGGCATGTCGTAGATCACATTGCTTTAATTTTGATGATGTATCCTTCAACATTACCTATCCATAACATAAACATAGTCATAGTATAAGAAAATAATATCAAACCACATCCACATGAAACAGACCTCACAGATCTATTAGGGCTACTCTTCCCACTTTGTTTAACATAAATAAGAACCTCTTCATGCCATTCACCTTCATAAGCAATCATTCCTCCACAAGAATGATCCTTGATGACTTTATCAGACAACAACATATCTATATATATATATATATATATATATATATTATATATTATATAATATATATATATAGACACACACACACACACACATGATCATGTTTCATAACATAATTATCAGATATCATAAGGTAAAGGTTAAGAGAACTCCCTTTATCCATGGACAACATCGAGAATGGAAATTTCCAACTTAACCAAGGCATTTGATGCCTCAAATCCATTTACTTTACCTTTCTTATTACCTTTCTCATGACTATCCTGCCACTGGACATTTACCCCAATGGACCCAACCAATCCAACTGGCTTTCATATTCTTTCCTTTAACTACCTTTTACTCATGCACTAGAATTTAGCTGGGTCTTACATTACCTGTTGGGTTCATTTATCTCTTCTCGAGTTCCATTAAATTTCCTCTGTCACCAACCAATTCAAAAGACCCTAAATACAGAAAGGGAAAGAGCAAGAGACAAACAAGAAGAAAACCATGAGAAACCAATAACAATATGACACCACAAACAAAGTGATATGGTTATGAACCAAAATTAAATAATACTGCAATCAAGTGCACAGAAATCACAATGCACCAAAAGAAAAAAACTAGCAACAAACACCATGACTAAATCCCTATGGGTTCCCAATGCTTCCAAGGGAAAGCTCAACTCGATCCTTCTTCAAGATTTCATGGTAGTATTTTTTTCCATGCAATCACCTACATCATATTGTTATAAACATACAACTGCCAGTGCATAAATAACCATAACAATATACTAATTTTTTTTTTTTGAATTTGTGGAAAACCTGTGATCAGTGATGAAACCAACGTTTCGGACTAACTTGGTGAGTCCATCATCAGGGCAATGAGACAGTATTTGAGAAGAGAGAATGAATTTCAGAACCTTATTAATAGTTGAAAGGTTAATTGTTATTATGTTTTTTGGTCCTATAATTATAATTGAATATTTATTTTAATGAGAATTAGTTGAGTTATTTATTTAACTTATTTATTTGTATTTTAATATATAATTAATTTATTATTATTATTATTTTTGTATATTTTTTAATTATATTTATTTATTTTAATAATTATTTTATATTCTATTTATTATTTGATTATTTTTATTTAATTATATTTATTTATTTTATTTATTAGTATTTTAGTTGATTAATTATTGTATATTATTATTAATTATTAATTTATTTTTATTATTTATTTATAATATTTATATTATATTTATTTATTTATTATTATTATCTCCTTGATCTTATTTTATTTTTTATTTTATTATAATTAAATATCTATTTTATCGCTGTTTTGAATTCATATCTATTATTATGCATATTATTAATATATATTTTATGTGTATGATTATTATTATTTGATTGATTATTATCACTTTAATTTATTTATTTATTGGTAAGTATAATGTTATTTACTTTTGTTTATTATAATGTGTATTATTATATTGTTATTAATGATTATATTGTATTTTATGTTGTATATATTATATTTATTTAATTGATTAGGTATTAATGCTTATTTAATATTTGTTATTAATATATTAATGTTGTTATTATATTTGTTATTATTCTTTATATATGTATATATGTATTCATGTATTTGAATATATATAAATGTATTAGTTATGTTGTGATTGTTATTTTATATTTTATTTAATTCTGTTTACTTATAATATTATTATTATACTTTATTTTATTATTATTATATAATATAGAATATTGCTGTTATTAATTTGATTTATTTATTTATTTTATTTTAGTTTTATTTAATTTTAAAGAATGTGTAAAATGATTGATTAGTGCTTTTTTGTTTTATTTATTAGGGGCTTCCATGTGTTACTTAGCTTAAGGCCATCATCTCTATTCATCTTATTAGAGGTTTTTTCGATTTCTATAGCTTCCTTCACCCTTCTTTTTAAGTAATGGTCTTCTTTATGAATTAATTTTGCCTGTTCTATGCAGATGTAGTGTGAGGACGAACATGCATGCTCAGCTAGACCTGATTTTTCTGATCTATTTTTTGAAATATCATTGATATGTTCTCTTAACCTAATGCCGAATGATCTTCCTGTTTCACCTATATATATTTTACCACAAGAACAAGGAACTGAGTAAACACCTTTGAGATTTTTTGGGTCTATTAGGTCCTTGGCGGAGTTTAGCATGTTTTTGATGGTGTTGGGGGGTGTGAAGGCCACCATAATGTTATGCTTGGTGAGAATTATGGATATCTTGTCTATGGTGCCTTTAATATAGGGTAAGGAGATTCTAGGGTTTTCTAGGGTTTTCCTTTTTTGGTTATTGGTTGTGGATTTTTTGATAATTTTATGGATAATGTTTTTCTCATAGCCATTGTTTATGAAAACTTTGTAGAGGTGGTTGAGTTCTTCTTCTAAATGTTCAGGGTCTGAGATTCTTGAAGCTATGGTAGCTAGGGTTTTGATGACACCTACTTTTTGCTTCGGGTGGTGGTGGGAATCTGAGTGAAGGTATTTGTCCGTGTGAGTTTGCTTCCTGAAGACTTGGTGGCTTAGCTTGCCATTTTTCTTAGTGAGGAGGACATCTAGGAAGGGGAGCTGGTTGTCTTTTTCAATCTCAATAGTGAATTTAATGTGTTCTGAGAGGCTATTTAAGTGGAATAAGAATTCATTAAGCTTTTCTAATCCATGTCTCCATTTGGCAAAAATATCATCTACAAATCTTTTCCATTCATCTGGGGTGAAGGGGAAAGATTTAAGGGCTTTTTGTTCGAAATGTTCCATGTATAAATTGGCAATTAGAGGGGATAAAGGAGATCCCATGGCGACTCCATGAGTTTGTTCATAGATCCTGTGCAAAGTAGAAAAAGCTACATCTTCTGAGTAAGTGTGGAAGATCTTGGAAGAAGAATTTGGCAAAAGGGGGAGTGACATGCAACAACAAGATATGTCACAACCTATTGAGTCAACCACAAATATGAAAGTAGATGAGAAAGAATCTAGGAAGACAGCAAAGCTTGGAGAATCCCACTCAAAACTGGATGATGGTCATTAAGACTATAAAATTCTAACTCATTATACAAAAATGCATATGGATGAAGAAGACGCAACAAATATTGTAGAAAGAGAAGTTGAAACCTCTTTGTGTGAAGCAGAGCAAGAGCATATAAATGCTCAAAGACTCCATTGTAACTTGGATGTTGCAGATGATGTTGAATCTCATCATGACGAAACACATGTGGATGATGACTACAAAGCGAGATGTGCATTAGTGGATCTATCCATAGTTGATGAATTTGGTGAAGTTGAATTTGTATTGATTGCATGCATGCTCGGATAACCCACCATAGGGTGAATGAAAATTATGTTGATGTCAACTTTGAAGAAGATAAGTTGACTCGAGATGAATGGTTTCACATGATGCAAAAGAAATAATAGAATGATATGTTGTTATTTAGTGAGAGAAGCCTGCTTGTGTTTGGAAGACAATTGGAAGACAACCTATTTGCAATAGTAGAGGTTTGTAAAGGAGTGGAGGATAAGGAAGAGGGAAGCTCTTATTGCAAAGCATAAAGAAGATATCTCTAACATTGATCTTGAGTGTGCAAAGTACAAGAAAAAAACATCAGTACCTAATGATGAAGTGAAGATAAAGAGATGAACATTTCTGAAGACAAAAATGAAAGCATTGAAACAACTTTTAACCAATGGAGTCAAGAAGATATAAGATCATGTTATCAAGAAATATGATAAAATAAAATTGTAAAATATGAAGCACAAGAAGCATAACAAAGAAGACAATTTCTAGATGCAATGTTGGGGCAATAGTCCATGGTTGAACGAGTATTTGGAGAGGGAGGTGTAGAAGATAGGATTAGATTGATTTTTAGAAAAATTTCAAGACAAGTAAAAAAAAAAATTGTAGCAGAAACAAGTGAAGAAAACCCATAACAAGAAAGCACAACTAAGAATGAAGCAGTTTCGAGGATATAGAATTTGAAAGAAACAAAAAAAAAATGCAAATTTGTCAAAGTATTGAGTCATTGTAAGTCTAGTTGAGACTTAAACCAACATACATCTTTAAATTATGATTAAGTCATTTTCTATTGTAAACCTAACAAGCATAGTTGAGTCATGTTGAGTCATACGGTTGTAATTAAGGGGGAGTATTGGAAATAGTAATTACTCCTGCATGAAGATTTATCAAGATCCAAGTCGAGTGATGCATAAAGAGATAAGCTGAGTTAAGTGCAACCCAAATTTAGAGTGTGAATTAACTAGGTCAACTGTGAGTTAGTTCATGTTTAATCTTATTTTGGGAAAAATCAAATATAGTGTGTATTTGAATGTTGAAGTTATTTTGAGTGAGCTGCTTGCTGAAAACCATAAATGCCCCTCACTGAGTTCATTGTAATCATGTCAAGTCAAGTCAAGTCATGTGATCAATAGAAGAGAAGTAACTCATATTGTTTTTGTGTGTGAGTGTGTGAAATTTTGTGTTTTCCTCCTTTCTCCCTTTCCAACAAAGGAGATTTGATTAAGTAGTATTCATGAAATTCACCAAAATTTTTGTCCATTTGATTTAAATATTTATATTACCAAGTTTATTCACAGGTGTGTTTGAAAATTCCAAGGAACAAAATGGAAATTTCTTCTTTAATTTCATTGGAGATAAATGAGTTAGAAGAATTCTATCCTTACTTTGAGCTTTAGAAATTTCATTTCCCAGAGAAAAAGTGATTGACAAGGCGAAGGCATTCACAGAAGAACATCGAAATCAAGTTTTAGTTGGAAGCGGGGAAGTTAATGGTGTAGATAAATGTCTATTGGAAGAATTAAACAATAAGCACATTTTGAAGGTCTTATCTTAAATTTAAAAAGGATGGTGCCCATGTTTTTTTTTTAAACTATTACCTAAAATTATAAAAAAGATGTTGTCCATGGTTTATAAAGAATTTGACTTGATTCCTGTTATTTAGGTGAAGTACGCATTGGATTTTCCATGGTATTGGAGTGCACCCAGATGGGAGACTTGAAGCTTTATTGAAATATATGGAAAAAACCATTCATGGAATGGTGTTAATTAAATATATTGATTTTATCTTCAAATTTCACAAATTACTGTTGTATACTAAATCCATTTGCCAATATTTTTAGGTCGAATATCAAACAAGAGGATTTGGAGTTATCCAAATTGGACTCCAATATTCTGCAATGCATACATCAGAATGAGATACAATTTATTACTAGGTCATAATTGGTACTTCAACTTTCATGGTTGTCTTTTTTTACAATTCCATAATTAGGAAAAAATTAAACTCCTTACGCATCACTTCACTTAATGTTTATTTGTTATGAGTTAAATATTCATAGATATATACATAGATTTTAATATAATAAATAAAATATTAATAAATTAATAATTTATAAATAACTTAACATTAAGTTGTTTAATTAAGTTTATTGAAGATGCATTAGTCAAAAGACATGTCTATTTTTGGCTTGGATGGTCAACTCCTATATAAGGAGAACTGCCATGACCATGTAAACATTGAATTCATTATTCATTAAAAAAAAAAAATTACATTTGATTATGATCATATCAGTGATTTTGAATGTTTAAAAACGTGAGTGTCTAGTAAAATTGTACCAGTGGTATCAGAGCCCTCGATCTTCTTGCCTGGAAGACACCATGCTACTCCACTGGTCATCAGCCTTGCAAACCTTCCATCTTCCTTCATTACCCGTCCACTCTGCATTAAAACCTTGACTTTTTCGCTCGTTGCATGACCACTACAATCTTCCATTGACTCCATACTTACTGTAATCTCACTATTTCATTGCCACCATCCCTGATTCCTGCGTTGGCTTCCCTGCCTCTGCGTCCACCCCTATCGTCCTCTATCCTGTTGACACTTCCTCGGTTCTCCACATCTTTCTCCCACGTCCCCAACTCCACCTATTTTTCCCCTTCGTGCTTCCTTGGCCATTGACAAACCACGTCTGCGGGCGTTACAATGTTGCTCCACCACCGTCAACAGGATCCAATTCCCTCCCCCCACCCCCCCCCACCCCTCAAACCCATTCACACGATAGTGTTTGAACATTCCTTGTCTTGTGTCCGACAGTTAGATGGCTCTGTCACTGATTTTCTGGAAGACCTGGCCCTGATTTGCACTCCAACCACCAAGGGTCGAGAATACCGGTCAATGGGCGTGGACTCGAGCAAGCATCCGATCCATTAGGTATTTTTTTTTTAATTCGATTTATTTATAAACCATATAGTAGTTAAAACCTAAATAGTATAATAAATAAATTTACTTTATTAATTAAATTTATTAATATATATATATATATATATATATATATATATATATATATATATTATAATATATATATTATATATATAATATAGTATATATATATATATATATTATAAATATATTATATATATATATATATTATATATATATATATATAATATATATATATATATATATATATATATATATATAATTATATATTATATTAAAAATTGGGTCTATTAGGAACAAGAAGCCAAAATGGGAAGCGACAATAACAATGACGAATTAAAAAAAATTCAAGATGACATCAATAAGCTAAACATCCGCCTTGATAATGTAGAGAAGTCAGTTAGTAGACTGGATCAAATGGCTGATAATATTTCATATTTAAAAAATGTGATAACGAAAAAAGACTAATTAGTTACTAAAAAAACAACTAAAATTTGCATATAGACGACTATTTTTCAGTCAATGACCAATAGTAGCTAATTTACAGTATCTTATAACGCGACCAATTTTTAATCGTTTTCAGCTTAGTCATTAATTGGTTGTCTCAATTTTATTTTCTAGTAGTATATTTATTCGTTAATTTAGACATTGATTTGGTCATTGATTTAATCATTGATTTAATCATTGATTGTCACAATTAATGACCAAATATACAACAAAATATATTACTAAAAGATCACTAAGAAAACCAATTAATGACCAAAGAAACATGACCAAAATGTTGGTCGTGTTATAAGATACTGTAAATTAGCTAATAATCATATATGTGAAAATTTTAGTCATCGTTTGAAACCAATTAATGACCAAAGATATATGACTAAATTTTAATCGTGTTATAAGATACTGTAAATTAGCTACTAATAGTCGTATATATGCAAAATTTAGTCGTCATTTGCAATCACAAATTTATCCTTTGCACTATAGTCATTTATTTTTTTGGTAGTATCATATTCATTATATAAATCACTACTTTAGTAGTTTATATTCGTTTAATTTATTTTCATTTAAAACCGTTATAAGAAACTAATTTAATCATATATTCATATTATGTGTTCATTATTAATAAATTTAAACTACTAATTTAGTAGTTTTAAATTGATTTTATGTTTTCATTATTAATCAACATAAATTAATTAGTATGATTTTGCAACTAAATTTTAAAAAAAATGGCATACAATGTACATGTTTGTATAATATGAAAACACAAAGTTACATATGTTAATTACAATACTAAATAATATCAAGTGGAACTATAAATAATTCCAACCACAAAAATTATATTATATAAAATGTCAAGTACCACAATATGAGTTTCCAACTTAATATTGGTTGGAGCACAATTTGCACATGAAATACTATTTCATCACTTCAAAACATTATCATTGTGTTTCCAAGGCATTGTAGGTGAATTCACCAACAATGAACACTTGACCATTAATATTTACATGTGTGTCTTATGCGGGATATTGGCTCTATGGGTACTAATAGACTATTGAAAATAACAACAAGAAATGCTAAAAATAGAAGTGCTAAAAATAGCACTACTATAAATAGCAGTTCAACCAGTGTTGAACATAGAAACAAGGAATAAAAAATGGAAGTGTTAAAAATACAGGGGCAGGATCGTTGAGGTACCCAACCTCTTTGATTAGACCTTGCTATGGGAGCTTTGAAGAGGAGTAGCAGGACTGGCTGAGCGGGTAGAGGCAGATGCGGATGGAGCGGCAGAGAGAGCTACAACACAGGAATCCCAAGACAGTGTCAAGCTCGCAGGCTGCAACAATGCGAGAGGCACTGGAGTGTTGCACCAGTGCAGGATGGCACAAAGAGGTGTGCAACGGTGCGAGATGCATGGAGCGTTGCAGCAGCTCAGAGGTCAGAGAGGGAGCACCTGTCAGTGACAGATGGAGCTTCAACATCAGAGGATGTTTCTAGCCCAACAGGAAGGTCAATGGGCAGTGTTTTTGTTTCTAGAGTTGCTGGAGTAACAACACTTGGGAGAAGTGTTGCATGATGAACATTTCAAAGGTTTAGGATCAGGTTCGAGTTGAATGCCTTTCTTGTTGAGGGGGAGTGTTGGAAATAGCAACAAGAAATGCTAAAAATGGCATTTCTATAAATAGCATTTCAAGTACTAGTGTTGAACATAGGAACAAGGAATGATAAAATAGAAATTATAAAAATAGAATTGCTATAAATTGCATTTCGGGATAGATTCCAATTTTATTTAATCCCTGAACTAAAACTGAGAAGTAAAATTCTAATTTAATCTTAGCAGCTATTTGTAAAATAATTAATTAATTCATCTTGAGTAGAAAATCAAACATGAAGTCTATGTAAAAGACATGCAACAGTTTCTTTATTGATTGAGGAAGTTATCCCTTGATTAAATGAGATCAGGATGAGTTGTACTTTGAGTTGTAATTAGTTGGCTCACTTAACTAAGTCAAATCCAGTTAGATCAATTCAAATTGTTTTTTGAATTAATTGTAAGTTCAGTTAGTTAATTATTGCATGCATGTAACTACTGCACTTCAGATAACTAAATAATCTCTCATAAATAACTCGTGCATGTTAGTTCAGTCAGGGGCCCAATTGAGATCAGAGGAGGGACATTGTACTATCAATTGGATGATTTTTTTTTATAGAGGAAATTCATCCATGCAGAAGGATTCATCTCCTTCAGGATTGCGCAGTTAGATCAGAGGTTAGTGAGTGTGTGAAGAGGGAAATTCACACAAGTGGCAACACTGGGCGCCAAGGAAAACTACGCAAGGAAATAAGAGGCTTGGAGGGAAAAGGAGAAGGTTTGTGAGAAGCCTTTGACTGTCTATGAGCAGCAATTGGATTGCAGAGAGAGTAGGATAGCTTGTGAACTGATTCTTTTTGTAATCTGAACATATTTCCACTTGTATGATAATACAGAGATTGGGGTTTTAGGCTGAGGCTTTCCCCAGGTTATTCTTCTGTGTTTATGTGTGATTGATTTCTCTTCATCTGTTACATGTGTTCTATTTGATATTGCTCATATTCGATTAAGCTTCCGCAAAGTTTGTTGTAGAAGTAGATCTTGTATTTTTCTTTAGTATATTGCATAATCTATTGATCCACAGTGAGAATTTCTACATGGCATTGGAGCAAAGGTCATCAAAGCGGAGAACAACATACTAGAGGAGATTTCGAAGTAAAAAAAAAAAAATTGGGCCACGAGTTTTCAGAGCAGATCTTTTTTTTTTTTTTCGAAATTTTCATAAACAAATAGCAGATCTATATTCCTTGTGAAAAAAGACCCAAATTAAAAAAAAAAATCGGCTGAATGGGAGTTTGGATGAGGGAGATATCGCTGATTTAAAATCAGCTCTTTTTCCATAAAATTTTGTGATGGTGGGAAAGATGAAACAGATTGGTGTGCTAGCCAAGAACCTGTATGCACTTTAGGTACAAGATGCATGCAAAGCCTTGAGGAGCAAGGCAAAGGTTATATACTTGGTGGTTGAGAGGGAGAGTAAATTACCTCTCAACATGCAGGACTAGAAGAAGTCTCAAACAATTGCGGAGGAGCCACAATTGGTGAAGTAGCTTCAGGAGGTTGTGGAGCAGCCACAACTCGAGAAGCTAAGAGGAGACCGAGTGGAGGCATTCACTCATGCCAAGTGGGCAGAGGGATCACATGCATTCATACCTCTAGGTCAGAGGTGGGGCGATGTGGAGCGACAGTCCCAAGAAGGCTGGAATAGGGGCAGGATCATTGAGGTACCCAACCTCTTTGATTAGACCTTGCTATGGTAGCCCCGATGAGGGGTAGTCAGACTGTCTTAGCGGGTAGAGATAGATGCAGATGGAGCAGCAGAGGGAGCTATATTGCAGGAATCCCAAGATAGTGCAGAGCTAGCAGGCTACAACAATGCGAGAGGCACAGGAGTGTTGCACTAGTGCAGGATGGCACAGAGAGGCGTGTAATGGTGCGAGATGCATGGAGTGTTGCAGCAGCTTAGAGGTCATAGAGGAAGCACTTTTCAGTGGCAGAGGGAGCTTTAGCATCAGAGTATCTTTCTAGCCCAATGGAGAGGCCAGTTAGGAATTTTTTTGTTTCTAGAGTTGTTGGAGAAACCACATTTGGGAGAAGTGTTGCATGGAGAATATTCCAAAGGTTCAGGATCGGGTTCGATTTGAATTCCTTTCTTGTTGAGAGGAAGTGTTGAAAACAGCAACAAGAAATGCTAAAAATAGAAGTGTTAAAAATAGCACTTCTATAAATAGTAGTTCAACCAATATTGAACATAGCAACAAGGAATAAAAAATGGAAGTGCTAAAAATAGAGGGGCAGGATCATTGAGGTACCCAACCTCTTTAATTAAACCTTGCTACGGGAACCATGACGAGGAGTAACAGGATTGGCTTAGTGGGTAGAGGAAAATACAGATGGAGTGGCAAAGAGAACTACAATGCAAGAACCCCAAGACAGTGCAGAGCTAGTAGGCTGCGACAATGCGAGAGGCACATGAGTGTTGCACCAGTGCAGGATGGCACAAAGAGGTGTGAAATGACGTGAGATGCATGGAGTGTTGCAATAGCTCAGAGGTCAAACAGGAAACACTTGTCAGCAGCAGATGGAGCTTTAGCATCAGAGGACGTTTCTAGCCCAATAGGAAGGTCAGTTGGGATTTGTTTTGCTTCTAGAGTTGTTAGAGTATTAACAGTTGGGAGAAGAGTTGCATGCAGAACATTCCAACGGTTCAGGATCGGGTTCGAGTTGAATGCCTTTCTTGTTGAGAGGGAGTTTTGGAAATAGCAACAAGGAATGCTAAAAATAGCATTGCGATAAATAGGATTTCAGGTACCAGTTTTGGATATACAAACAAGGAATGACAAAATAGAAATGCAAAAAATAGCATTGCTATAAATAGCTTTTCGGGATAGATTCCAATTTAGTTAGTCCTTGAACTAAAATTGAGAAGTAAAATTCGAATTTGATCTTAGCAGTTGTTTGTAAAATAATTAATTAATTCATCTTGAGTTAATTAGTTGCAGAAATCAAACATGAAGTCTATGTGGAGACATGCAACAATTTCCCCATTGATTGAGGAAGTTATCCCTTGATTAAAGGAGATCAGGATGAGTTGTACTTTGAGTTGTAATTAGTTGGCTCAGTTAACTGAGTCAAGTCCAGTTAGATTAATTCAAACAGTTTGTTGAATTAATTGTGAGTTCAATTAGTTAATGCTTGCATGCATGTAACTGTTGCACTTCAGATAACTGAATATTCTCTCATAAATAACTCATGCATGTTAGTTCAGTCAAAGACCTAGTTGAGATCAGAGGAGGGACAATGTACTATCAGTTGGATGAATATTTTCTTATAAAGGAAAATCATCCATGCGGAAGGATCCATCTCCTTCTGGATTGTGCAGTTAGATCAGAGGTTAGTGAGTGTATGAAGAGGCCAATTCACACAGGTGGCAGTACTGGACCTGAAGGAAAACTATGTAAGGAAATAGGAGGCTTGGAGGGCAGAGGAGAAGGTTTGTGAGAAGCCTTTGACTTTCTATGAGAAACAATTGGATTGCAGAGAGAGCAGGATAGCTTGTGAGCTGATTCTTTTTGTAATATGAACATATTTCCACTTGTATGATAATACAGAGATTGGGGTTTTAGGCTGAGGCTTTCCTCGAGTTATTCTTCTATGTTCATGTGTGATTTATTTCTCTTCATCCGTTATATGTGCTCTATTTGATCTTGCTCATATTCGATTAAGCTTCCGCAAAGTTTGTTGTAGAAGTAGATCTTGTATTTTTCTTTAGTATATTGCATAATCTGTTGATCTACAGTGAGAATTTCTACATTGACCAGTTCTCTTCTCTTTCTCTTTAATTTTCGTTTTGTCTCTCTAGTGTTATTGTTCTCCTCTTTCTTCAATTCCTGCTTCTTACCATCAATACTGAGTTCTTTTCCTTAAAAAAGAAATACAATGCAAAGTATAAGACATGAAAGTCGATGAACACTAGAATATAAACTAAAGTAGACTATAAAAGATTTATATGATATATACCTCAACATCAGAAATATTGTTAATGTCATTTTTCCCCATAAAAGCAAGAAACTCGAACAAGTTTTCTTTAGTTGGGCAATAGTGGCCACTATATGGCCAGATGACCTATAAAAACAAAGCAAATTAAACGTCACCATAGAATAAATTTTGTACCTACTATGTTCTCAGTGTACAGCATTTGTTCATGAAATGTTATCTTCAACTAAAGTAATAAATGCAAATAGATGCACACATTTCTATCCGAATATTTTGAATTCCCATGTTTATGGTACATTTCAATTTTGATTTTATCAACATAATCAAACACATCAGAGCTAGAAATTTCTATTAAGAATGTCTCATGCTCCACTTTTGTAGATGTATCATTTCCTCTAGTTATCTTTAAGAAACAGTGACACTTCAACAATAAAATTGATTAGTAGAAATCTAATGGGTGGAGCAAAATATTGATGATACAAGATTACAAGAAACTAAAAAAAATGAAGACAAGACTTTGTAAATTGAGATACTAACTAGGAATATAGCTTCAACATAGTAATCTTCAATTGCCAGCATCCTATTTCAGGGGAGAAGTAATCCAATTCCCAGAAGCCAACAAATTATCTATGCCCCCTGTTTTCCCTGTAATTAATTGAGCAAGATTAGCACATGCAATTTCCATTTAGAATCTCTGAAATGATTCTATAAATATTCAAAGAAAACTTAATGTTACTCATCATTTTTCTCTAATGCAGACAAAACTAAATATGCTATCTTGTTTTTGAGCTGGAGAATTATGTACTTCATTGTGTCCAAAATCATTGCTTATTGTCATGAATGTTTTTTTTAATGATCTAGCAATGGGCCTATATTTGATCAGAAATATATATTTTTTAGAATATATTCCAATTTTCTAATTGAAAGCTAAATTTCCTTCTAGTTTATGAAGTTCAAACAAACCGAAATATTTTTCCTTTAACAAATCATTGTTGTAATATATTACTAAACGAGCAACTAAGTAATGAATTTTAGTGGTGGAATACTAATAAATCAAAAATACATGCAAGAAATAACACCACTATGTCCTAGGAATTGCAAGTCTTTATCCTCTTGGTTGGAAATATTACTTCATGAAAACAACATATTTGACAAAGAACTTTTCTGAAACTAACCAACGCCAGTGTATCCAACAACAATGACATTTCTATTGGCATGCCCTAAAAATGTGTGAAAGTATCAAACATGTGTACTGCACTTCCCTATACACACTCCTCTTTCTTCATGTGTCTTCATAGGAAGCCCTCAAGTTCGATACTCTTGAAAGTACTGCTACAAAGTTCTAGCTGTAAAGGCACTCAACTTTCAAATAGATGAATGTATTGTATCTTGGTTCTAAATGATAGACATAGTGATGGAAGCATCTGCTAATCCTAAGCTCGATTATATGTCTCTATGAAATAGCATTAAGGAAAATGTTTCTATAAAGCTTTAAGTCCAACTCAACATGGACAAAGAAACAAGGTTTGACTTAAAATTGGGCAAGACTTAAGAGTTAATTCAGGAAATTTGGTCAAAAGAAAATAACTTGGACAAAACTTTTATTTTTAAACTCTCAAGTTTTACCCGATTCTTGCCCAAGCCCAAGTCAGAACATGAGATAGTTTTGCTTGAGTCTGAGTTAGACCTTGAATTTTGTCCAAGTTAAGCTTCAAATCCATCCGATATGCTCAGATTTAGATCCCAAATGAGTCAAACTAGCCAGGTAAGCGCAGTTGAATGTGGTAACTATGGCTACAAGTACCTTTACCAGTTAAGGTAACAATGGCCCAAACATGATATGAAAAATAAATGCAATGTGATGAATCATTTCTTATGATTTAGGATTGATACATTTCAGATGATGGAAACATTACGCTGTCATGTATGGATAGGGTTGACAAGGATATGGTGAAATTTTCAAAGGCTGCAGGCTGTCACAAATAATGGTATGGTAATTCAAGATCAGTTGACTTCCTATGATTAGTTTTGATTATACTAATAGGACCATTTATTGCATATGTATTGGAAAAGGTATCAAAAGGTTTGCGTTAGGTCATTTTTTAGTTCAGATGTTGTTAAAATTGGAAACTAGGGCCAAACGCTATGTCGATCTTCTTATTTATGGCAACTAATATTTTTTTTATTCCTCTCATCGAGAGCTGTAGAATTGATCTAAAGATCATCCGATTCTGACATGTATTCTTGGAGATATGAATTTATTTATGTTATTTGACAATTTGTCAAGGTTGGCCAGCAACCAAATTACCCCAACTTGTCCTAAACATTTTATTATAAATAGAAGAGGTCTTCTAGTCATTTTGTACAGACACTTCTCCTAAGATCTCTCTCCACTCGTTCGGGTTTGGTGGCTAGAGAGATCAAGAGGGAGAAGCCCTAGACAGAGTGAAGAAAGGATCGTCTAAGGGAGTCCTAGACGCAAAACTAAAGGGCCCTAGCCACAGTGTTATGGGGAGATCTTTTTGCATGTAAGAGGAGATCTATACACTATCAAGAGGGAGTCATATTCGTAGATAAAGGAGGAAGTCTAGTCATTTCTCTAAAAGGATATCTGACCATGCCCTAAACGGAGTCACAAAGTATGTATAGCCATTATCTTCAAGGTGCCCTAATGTCCTAAACACAGGCCTTATTCCATAGCAACAAAAGGCCTAATTAGCAGAACTAATCTATTGTTAAGAGAGACCCATATGTTGTCTTGTGAAGCTCCTATTTGCTGTCATAGAAAGATATTATATGCAACACTCTTAGCCGTAGTTGGAGAGGCCCTAACCAATAGCGTATGAAGGCCTAAAGCCGTAGTTAGAGGAACCCTTATCACAACATGTAAGGGACCCTTAGACACAGCCAGAAAATTAAACCTAGCCATAGAAAAAAGGAGCATCTCATCAACATGAAGGGTCACATTGTTGTAGGTGACAACATGGTATAATGCAAGGTTGTTTGTGCATGTTAGTGTTGTTCTTGAGCTCGATTTGAAGGGTAGAAGTATCCACAAAAAGGAGGAGCTAGGGACTTCTTTTTAAGGGTTGTTTGGATCATTGTTTGAAGGGATCAAAGCTACAGCCTATTGTTGGGCTAGACCGCAAGAATTAGCCAGCAGTTGGAGGCCTTTTAGTAGCTTCATTCAGCAGGCAAGCAGCCCTATAAGGCAGCGTATCATTGGAGGATTGTATGAAGGCTAGCCATAGTAAATAGATGAACTGTGGGGTGTGTTTAGGGTGTTGTAGCACTCAGATATTGTGCCCTAAACAGTGACCATCTCTTCCATGAAATACACCAAACCTTGCAGCATATGAAAGGTGCGAGATTGGTAGCCTTGTCATGATTAGTGAAGCAGCGAAGGAACTGCATATATTCAATAATTGATATCATAAATTCAACCTCATTGTGTCATTGTCACAGAGAATATCTTTGATCTCCTATTTGCAAAGTCAAATATTGAATTCAAATCATTGTACTCTATCCCTTTCTCTTTACTGAACTATAAGAAGAATTGATCAGGGGTTTCCCCACATTGCAGTTTGTCCCTAGCTGGTGCCACAGCTTGTGTACTTTTATCTTGGCTTGTCTTCTATTGTTTATGTTTACATTTTATCTGCACTTTACTATCATGCTGATGTGATTGCTAATCTGAATATTGTCATTGGGCTAATATGAAAAATTGAAGTAAATTGCTCTAAGCATAGAACATACCAAAATTTAATAGATATCAACCCCAATGAACAATGCACTTTTAGGCATATAACAACATGGGTTTCTAGAACCACTATACTAAATTTAAGCGGATTGATACTAACTGCCTTGAGATCTTATTGTTGACATAAAAGGACAAATTATAAATGTGTACTTGATAAAGTGATAATCTAGTATGAAGCTTCCCATAAGTGTTTTAACTGCCATTGGAATTATCTTACCATTGATTTGATTTTTACTTTGTAAAATTATGAACCTTATCTCAATACCCATTCTGGTTCATCCAGAGTTAAGTACTTGATTAACTATCATGCCCGGAATCACTTGGATAGTTCACCAAATACCAAGACTCAAGATTTGTGGTACTGTATGTAATTCCTAGTTTGCATGGAAGGAGATGGATTTTGTAGTTATGGGTAATGTTGTACATTATGCACGGTTGTCTACCCATATGCTAAATGTACTTCCTCAAGTTGAATGGTTTACACATTATCGGAAAGAACATACAAATCTATGGGACAATATTGCTCACATGGAACGAAAATTGAATGTTCCCTTTAGTTTGGGCCACTAGATGTCAAATATTGACTTGACATATGAAAATGACCTCACGCAAGGTGTTGCATGGTCTTACCAAAATGACCTCATGTAAGCACATGCATGGTCAATAATGACTTATGCAGTTTATTAGTCGAGTTGGTGTCATGATGTTTGTTGCATGACTTGTGTGATTTATTAGTTAAGCTAGTGTCATGGTGCATGTTGCATGACTTGCACTAGTTTTGTTGCATGAAATGAAAGGCCATTGCCTAATGCAATAAGTTTATCCCATGGTTTTTCCTATACCTATGTCCTAGTAACCTTTTGCGTAGGTACCAACCTATGGTTTTGCTAAAATTATTGCACAAATGTTGTTCTCTGATATATGTAAATATATTACAGGGGAGCTTACCTCGATAGTTATTGGAAATCTGTTTAGAACAACTGGAAACAACAATATTTAGTTATCTATAACAAAATTATCCTATTTAGACCAGACTTGTCACTTGTTTGCATTCCAAAAAGGTACTCAAGATTAAGATACACAGTCCTGAACAGATATTGAACTCATCAAAAGGTGTACCATTGTTCTAATACAAATCTTGGCGTAAATCATGTTGAAAGACCTATGGTAAATATACATGCATACAAGAATATTATTTTAGAGTGTAAAAAGTCTTTTTGACTGCTCAATGACAGGTTATAAATATTGTTTATGTCTAATTAAGGAAACAATCATTAATAGTAAGAATAAATACAGTGAAGACAAATCTAATCATGTAGGTTTATACTCTTTTTCAATTGAGTATATCATTGTTTTACTGTGTATTGTTATCACTTTAATCCTTGAAATTTCATGTTGTTGAAAGTATCAAAGAGAATGTATAGTGTGGAAGTTATGAATACAGGTAGAAGTAATCAACCTAGATACTACTAGAAATTAACGGGTGGAGAGGGAACATGCGGTAGTTTCCAATTTCTTATGGATAATGGATTTTGTTACATCTTTTGCAGCCAGTAGAGCACATTTGCAATTCCACAACTTCCACAAAGTCTTGGCATATAGAGTAATAGTTGCACAAACAAATTCAGACTCCCAACATATTTGACCCCTAAAGAACTTCCAAATTTCTATAAATGGTTGGAGTTGTATGCAAGATAGATCTTTGAGCTTCCATGGGACAACTATGCTTGTGGAGGTCTGTCTGTGAGTATTAGTCACATATAATCACTATGTAATGGCCTATGTATCCAACATCTCTCATCAAATTGTGTGTGATTTTAAGGTTGTAATGAATAAATTAAATTTACATAGGTGTTCTCCATGTTCAAAATTTCACTTGTAAGTGATAGATGGATAGACTCTTGTATCAAATATGCACAAAAAATTTCTATGAAGCAATAAGAAATTTAGTAGCAATTAGAAAAATAGTTTTTTAGCAATTAGAAATAACTTGACTATATTAAAAACTTGAAGAAACTTAAAAAAAAAAAAGAATGGAGCAATCAATCAATTGTCAAAAAAATTGTTGAGGATCTCAACAAAGAAAAAGAAATCAATTGAACGGTCCTTGGGAGAGCACCAAGTAGAGTGTCTAGAAGTTCAGCTAGCAATTGCACATAGTAGAAGATATGCATTGGGTGTTAGCTTGTCTTTGGATAACCCAAGAAATGATGAAGGGAAAAAAAAGAAAATAAATCAAAGACCAATTGATAAGGAGCCTAAAGAATTAGTATGTTCAGAAAATCGCAAAGACCATACAGAGATTCCAAAAAGGTTTCAAAGAAAATTCAAGGACTCAGAGGTAAGTGAGACAAATGAAATAATTCTATCATGTACAGAAGAATGTCAGGATGTTGATAAAATTGGTGATACAAAACTAGTTTCAAGCATTCACAATGATGCTTAGATGAGTTTATATCTACATTCAGGTGAAGATAAGTTTTTGCATAAAAGAGAAAAAACTAAATTGGAAGAGGATGCAAAAATAGTTGTTTGGGTAGTTTCAAATAGATCAGTTGGCAATTCACAGTATGGTTTACATGAATAGACAGACAAGGAGAAGCCATTGAAGAAAATGGGGAAGAAGATGCCAAAAGCAGATGTTGTTGTCCTTACTAAAGGGAAAGAATTGAATGGGTTTCATGTTAACGCTAGGTTTGGTTCATGGCAAGAATTGGTTGGAGAAAATCCATTAAAGAGAGGTGCTAAGAAGGCAAAGGATGCAAAAATTCTTGATAGGATGGTAGAGTCTAATGGAATTAAAGGTAGTTCCCAACCCCTTATGTTCTTGGATGGAGGTGAATGCAAGCTTGGAAATAGGAAAGAAAGGAAAGTAAAAGTTGATGTTGAAATCCTTGGTAGGGTGTTAGAGCTAAAATCGTTTCACAATAGCGATCAGCCCAACTACTAACAGATAGATGAATGTAAGCATGGGAAAAGAAAAATAAAGGAGGATGATATTGTATCCCTAGCAATCTTGTCTTCCAAACAAGCTATTATAGCCAATAAAGTAACCATAGACACAAAACCCTCAAAGAAGCTCCCCCCTATGGCTATACCATCGATTGCTTCCAATTTTTGAATCTATGTTATACATTTTCTCTTTGTTATTAGAACAACTATGCTTTTCCCCTCTGCAGAATATATTTCAAAGGTGGTCAATCATTTTGAAAAAAGTGATGAGGAGAGAGGGAGATCAAACCAGGAGGGTCAGTTCACATTTTCTTCAGATGGGAAGGCTGAGGATCAAAATTGTGTGTTCTTAAATTGATGCCTTGATGGCCATCTCGACATGTGTAAAACAGGTATAGATCTCAGTTATCTAGAATGTGAAATACAAGCCAACCCACCCTCTATTCCTTTCTAAGAAAATGTCAAGTGGGTGCAGATGAATCCAAGGGATCCTTATGTCCTTGAAACACAAGAGCCATGTAGTGTCCTGTCTAGGGTGCTAGATTGGGCTAAATTTATTATCAACCAGGGTGTGTATACTTAGAGGCGTGTGCCTAAAATATATAGACATAAAGGATCTACTCTAGGCCTATTATTCCTAATTATAGTGCTGAGACTAGATCTAATATTAAACTATTAATCAAATCTTTAACTAAGCATCAAACTATATATCATTAACAGCTAAAATGCAACTCATAACATGTTGTGTATCACTGTATTTAAAGGTTTCGGTCTCCTTACAGAGACACCAAACATGAAACCCCTGTTTAATGGCACTCAACAGTCATGAATATTTATCATAAACATGCAAAGTAAAAATCATACGCATCGTCCATAGCAGTGCTTTACAAAGAAACCCTGGATCGAATCCTTTACTGGATATGATTCACAATCCAGATGAGGGTTTTTTCAAGCGCATACATAGACATCTAACAGTGCATTCATAAACACAAATGTAAGCATCAATCAAATCCCTGTGCATATAAATCGATATCAAATATCATTCAATTGCTTGACTACAAAATGTAATTAAAGTAACAATGTAAATGCAATGTAAACGTAATTAAAATATCGGTATACCATGCACGCAGGGCCCGTCCGCCTTCTTGGCACATCGAGATTGTTACTCCACGATCACAGTATTAGACAACGCATGGATATTATAATGCAATCTTATATTAAATCAAAAGCTTTGTTCTGAAACGACAAGAAATGTATGTGTAAAAATGTAAAAGGTCTGAAGTGTCCAAAAGGTAAACTAACATATAACCAGGTTCGGCCTTATAATTCATACGGTTCACATCCTTCGAAAAATGGATGTTCATCCATGGGTAGCTGTTGCTGCTTTTACAAAAACGCAAAGATGTTCCTATCCTAACTTACGCACATAAAAACAAGGAAACAACTAAAAATCAAATTGACTGTAACTGTGTGTTGTTGCTGCCTTTGTGCCAACATGCCATAGTTGACCAGGCGTTGACCGCGCATATAGGAGGGATGTTTCCGCTGTGGGATAGGTACTTGTCCATGCTTGGACATTCCACTTTTCGCCCATACCTTTCGCTCTGGCCTGGCTGTCATGCCACATGTCAAATGATAAGCCATTTACAGGTTGTTGAGACTTCCTGTAGTTATTTAGGCCAAAAATCCTAATTTATTAACACAAAACCCCTAAATCAATTTAAATGCAATTCAACAACTACAAAACTATTAATTAATCAATTTCCAAGGCATTTGAGGGATAAATGATGAAAAGAGGTAGGAAATGGTCATGTTTTGGGAGGGAAAAAGGGGTCATAGAATGGTACCAACATCTCTCCCCAACTTAATGACTTAGCATGTCTCATGCTAACCCTGAAGTGCTTCCTTTAAACTCGGTCCCTGCCTGTACCTCTGCTGCCTTGAGCAATGTGTCTACGTTCTTCTTCACCTGGGCATCTTTCTAGTCATGGAGCTCTTGCTTCAGTCTTTTGTACTTTTCCTTGAGGGTCTTTTTTTGGTTGTACCACTTGGTGGCCCACTTGCAAATGTCTGCCTGCTCAGCCTCCAGCTCATTAACCTGCTCTTTTAACTTTTCATTTTTCTTTTGAATTTCTTTGCTCTGTGTATGGAGCATTTCATTTTCCTTTTTAATAACTTTCTCTAACATGTTGGCCTCCATGAGCTCCTCCTTTAATTTTTCGATTTGTCTCTCTAATTTCTTCTGTTTCTTACTGGGAGGTGGTGACCCTCTTTCCTGTTTATTATTACTCTCGACCTCTATATCAGCTCCTGGGGGTGAATGGCTTTCAATATCTACGTCGGCTCCTGGCTCTGGTGGTGAATGATCACTGCTCTGAATATCCTTCTGTGTAGGTGCATTAGATTCTTCTTGCAACTGAACTTTTGATGCCCTTCTCGTTCTTCTTGAGTAAGTGGTAAAGACTTTGTCTTGTTCTACCCTTTTTGCATCTTCCTTTCTCATTTGTATAGTCCTTATGCTGCTTACAGGTGGGGGTATCTTGTTAGCTTTGGATGATGTTGGAATCTCCTCATCAATGTCCTTCATAAACCCTAAGTTTTCTTGTGATTCTTCTTTGTCTTCCTCATCCCTGATTTGGTTGGAAGCTAAGAACTCCTTCCATGTTTTCCCTCTTCTTTGCATTTCATCTTCAATGAAAATTTTGATTAAACCAAAATGGTATAAACTTTTGTCTTTGTTTCCTTTCTGCTTCTGAATGGTTTTTGACATCTTGGTTAGGCTCTGCAATAAGAAATATGGTAAACTAATGACACATTATTTCTTTATGTGCAGCAACAACTTGATGTGATACAAATAGACAATGCTGTAGCGGCCCTCACAGGTCACAAACTTTTGAAGTATGTAAACCATTTCGTCCCAACGATGCACTAACCAACTTCTTGGAACGCCCTTCTTCCAGTTGACCGCTGAGACTCGTGACCTGGACATGAATTGGGTCCACGATTTTTCTTTGAACTATTTGGTTTTGAAGTACTTTTCTCCCTCTGGGCTAACCCCTGTTGCTTGGGCAATGGTGTCCACTAAAACCCTGAATGAGAAAGTGCCTATCAAGGATTTCTCCCCATTAAACGTGAAGGCAAATTGCTTGGCAACTTCTTCGTTGCTTCCATGGAATTTTTCTAAAAAGGGTAGCCACTGTATTTCCCTCAGAATCGAAATACAGTCCTCGTGGTACTGAGAGCTATCAAACACATTTGGCTCGACCCTATTTGTCATCTTGGCAGAGGGTCGAGCTTCCTAGATTGCGAATTTGACAAGGAAGTCTGAGTTTATTACCTGAGATAGTCGCTCCTTTAATGTTCACTATAATGTTGGGTCGGCTTGTTATGTAGCTCGATGAGATTCGAAACCGGATGCGTTCTTTGCCCTTGGTCCTTGCTATGGAGGCTTATGCACCAGTGTATGTAAATGGAGTTATACACCAACGTATATAATCTTGAGAACGAGTAAAATGACCACTGTTTTCTCCTTTGTTAATGAAGCTCGGTTCAGAGTGTATTCAATTTAAAAAAACAGAGGAATAATGATAGTATTTCTTGCATAAGTCTTATGATAGGAGCGCTGAGAGGTGTATGTACGTCGGGTGGTGAATTCATCATTCGGCTCATGCAACATAATGAATAGGCCTGTTGTCGCTTGCCTTGATATAATTACCCTTTTTATTTTTTTTATTAATTTTTTTCAAAAATATCGCCACGTGTCCTATTGGTACTCATCTAATTGAAGGTGTAGATTTAGAAGGTTGATACGGCGGTGGATGGATGTAGGATGCTTAGGGAATATTGGAGTGAGGGGTGAATGAATTTTAAAGTAGGAAGTAGGTTGGAGTAGGGAAGAATTAGGGGAATAAGAGAGGATGGGAAGATGTGCCTTTGGAATTAATTATAACAGTTATAGCTATTAGAATTAACATAAAAATTAATCTAAGAAATTAAGTGTTAAAAACAAGGAATGCATTACACTGTTTGACTGTTGTTGCATTGACATGCTGAGTAGAGCTAACTTTTGACTGTTGTTTGATTTCTTTGTTGTTCATAACAGGTCCCTTTGCAGTGTTGAAGATGTTCATGTAATTCTTTGTGTGCATGCAGGTGCTGCTGAGCTAGGGTGCTTGATTGATGAAGTCTTGGTCCTGCTTTTGTAGAAACTTGCTGACGCTGTGTTGAAGTAATTTTCTTTTGAAGTATCAATCTCCTAACAGGTCCCTTTTGTGTGTCTAAACAGGTCCCTTACTGCTGATATTACTGTTGGTGCTGGTAGCATGGTCTTCTTGGACAGAACAGGTCCCCCTGCATGATATTTATAACCAGGTCCCTCTGATATAAAACAATGACAAGACAGCTTATTCATTGAAGTCTGGAATGGTGGAACAAACTGCTTGGAAAATTTACAATGATAAAAAAAAAAATTGTACAATGGAGAGATAAGAAAATAAGAATACTGATGCTCCTCTCCCCCACAAAAATTTTGACTTGTCCTCAAGTCAATATTCAGCTGAAACATGAAATAGTGATAAATAAAAAGAATTCTTACCCGCCAACGAATTGGTTTTCAAGTAGGAATTCGAGGTTAGAGTGTGCCAGAAACTAGTTTTCACATCTAACCCATTTATTATTGTTTTTTTTTTTCTTATGTTTTGATTTTTTTTCGTCTTTATTTCTATTTATTTTTTTAATTTTTCAAAATTGAAAGAAAATAAACAAAGGCAGGGAGACTGCAGCTGAAGGCTGCAGTATCTCAACCTCACTTTGTTGAGAAACTGTGTGTAGAAAATCGTGCTTGCTGATGGGCTTGGTATGAAGTTTCAGGCAATGACCATTGACAGTAAAGGAATGGCCTTCTACATCAATAGTTGTGAGCTTCACGGATCCATTGTCATAAACTTGAACAATTTCGTAGGGGCCCATCCAATGGGTGGTAAACTTGGCTTTATGATCTCTAAACTTAGAGTCAAAAAGTAGAGCCCAGTCACCTTCCTTGAATTTCTTCTTCTTGATATGTGCATCATGCCACTGCTTCCTTTGCTTTTGCATGAGGATGGTGGTCTCCTCTGCTTGCTGCCTCATTTCATCCAGCTGGTTAAGTTGCTGGATTCTTTCTCTTTGTGCCTCATCCAAGTCAATCTGTAATTCAACATCCAGTTTAAAAGTATGTATCTGAAACTCAATAGGAAGCATTACCTCTTTGTCGTACACCAACTGATATGGTGTAAATCCCGTAGTATCCTTCCAGGTGATTCTGTAAGCCTAGAGTGCATCTTTGAGCTTTTCTTCCCAATTCTTCCTGTTCATGGCAACAGTTTTAGTAATGATACCCTCCAAAGTTTTGTTTGTAGATTCCACCTGCCCATTGGCCTGTGGATGGTAAGGTGTGCTTTTCCTATGCTTGATCTTATATTTGTCTGTGATGTCCTTGACTAACTTGGAGGTGAATTGGGTACCTTGATCAGTTACTATCTCCCTTGGCACTTCGTATCTAACAAAAATCTCTTCAAACAGGAAATTGACAACTGTGTGTTCTGTGGCTCTTACCAGTGCTTTTGCTTCAGCCCACTTTGTGACATAATCAGTACTTACTAAGATGTACTTCTTACCATTGGAGGATGGGTTGATAGGTCCTATGAAGTCTAGAGCCCATTTTTCAAATGGCTCTAGGTGAACTTGGGGCTGAAGAGGCATCTCATCGGTAGTTGTTGGCCTGCCCATTCTTTGGCAAATGTCACAACTCTTTACATACTTCTTGGCATCCTTGAAAATGGATGGCCAGTAGTATCCAAGAGTTAGAACTTTGAATGCTATCCGCTTAGCTACAAAATGACCACCACACGGTTCATCATGGCAAGATTTTAAAATATCAATTACCTCATCGTTTCTTACACATCTTCTAATGATCATGTCATAGCCTGTGTAAAATAGATCACCATTGAGCCATGAATATCTAGCACTTTGTTTGACTAGTCTTTTCCTTTCCTTTGTGGTAAAGGGTGGAGGTGTCCTTCCTGTAGACAAGTAATTAGCCAAATCAGCATACCAAGGATTAACTATAGAAATGGAAAACAAATGTTCATCGGGGAAAGAATCTTCAACTGGA
>APFE031312483.1:0-12703 GCA_000404065.3 Pinus taeda | reverse complement strand
TCTTTTTATGGATTTTTTTATAACTTAATTGTATTTTTATTTTTAAATTTTTTATATGTAAGGTTTTTATTGTTTTTTTTTTTAATTCTATGTTTAATTTTTTTACTTAAAATACATCTTTTTTTGAATTTTTTATTTTGAAATATCATTTTTTTATACAAAATTCGTAAAATTTGATATTTATCCCTCTCTTTTTTATTCAATTTTTCAACAATTTTTTTCTTAATGTGGGTTTTTGGCGAAAATGTACTAAAATACATATTTTTTTATTATATCTATATGCAAAACGTGTATTTTTTTGTGGAGTTTTTTAAATTTATTATTTTTTGGTCACAATTATTTTTTTTGTGTATTGAAATGCTAATTAACGATATATAAATATAAAAAAAATCATAATCTCAAAATAATTTTTTTTTTTAAACTTTGCAAAAAAATTAAAATTTTCATTATACAAAAATAGTGCAAAGTAAAACAAAACAAGAAATTGAAAAGCCTAAAAAAGCAAATATCTAAGGATGAAAAACATGAATAGGAATAAGAGAATTTAAAAAGTGGTTAAATAATCAACATTTAAAAAAAAGTCACGTAATTTTCAAAAATAAGTCCTTTAAAGAAAGGGGTTGATGCCACATCAACAGTTTCCAAAACTAGTATGAAAATCACTGACATTTAAAAACATGATCCATAAGAAGATTTAAAGCATCAACACTTTTCAAAATCAGTTGATTTTTTTGCTACATCAAAAAAATAGATACTCGTATTAGTTCCTGTTTCAAAGTTTACATTGTTAAGATTATTATTATATGCTTTCAAACTTTTTGGAGGTGCTTTTTGAATGTGATTATATTTGTTGTTATGGGTTTTTCTTTGTCTTGCTTGATAGGTTGTTTCTTTTTTCTAAAAAGTTGAAAATAAATTGATGAATACAGGAATATAATTAAATTAACACTTCTCAACATTTTTCAGTGTCCTTAAAAGACATAATTAAGTTAATTGTATGAATTTGTTATATATTGGTGGTTATTGTTGTGCTTTAGGGCTCAAGAGAATCAATTACAGGTATTGTAATGAGATCCATTTGGATAGAAAGGTCAACTGGATAATTGAGTACTAGATAACACATAACTAAGTTAATTGTATGAATTTGTTATATATTGGTGGTTATTGTTATGCTTTAGGGTTCAAGAGAATCAATTACAGGTATTTTAATTAGATCCATTTGGATAGAAAGGTCAACTAGATAATTGACTGCTAGATACGATCCAGTATTGAGATTGTCCTTTGGGAGATTTAGAAGCATCAATTATACAAAATTCATCAAAGATTGTTAGAGGCGATTATTTCTTAAATGAGTTGAATGAGAAGCTAGAAAATTGTGGTCGTAGAAAGGCCATTGTAAGAGACTACAAAGTGGGTATAAATTTCGAGGAGGACCACTCACATAGATGTGACATGCTAATTTTAAATTATCAATTTTATTATAATCTTTGTAATGATATATATGTAATCATTAAATTGGGGATTTGGAATGATTCTTACATTAGCAAATAGGTATGATTGAGTTGTTGGTTGTTGGAGTTTTGTTGAGATATTTTTTGAACAATATTCTCCTTATTTGGAATCTGTTGGATTCCATGGGCAATAGTTATCTAGCCTATAATTTGGCTTGGAAATGAACAATATATGAAATTTTTTGTGTGCACTATGTCTATTCCTCATATTTCCTTGTTCTAGGTAATAAAAAAATTTGATAGGCTATAAAAAAAATTTGGACGATGAAGTAGATTAAATGAAAAGGTTGAGAGGCTATAAAAATGAATTTGACACAATTCTAAATATTTTTATCAATTAAATGTTCTTCTAGATAGCTCTCAAATTAAAATAGATTTTTTTTCTTGTATTAGCTAATTTCTTAAAAAAAATTATAGGTGTATCATTGATTCATACTCAACTTTTGGGAACCTTAGTTTTCCTAAGAGCATTAACTCACATTCCCATTTAAGATATTTTCATCACATGATAATAATTTTATTAAAAATGTAAAACTTATATATCATCATTAAAAGTTACTACTACTAATACACACACACACACACAAACACAGACATATATGATAATGGGCTACATGTAAAACTAATTAACCAAACTTATTTTTGGAGGATGGGATATTACTACATCATTAGAGTTACTAAATGCACACTTAAGTTGTAAATCCTCAAACAGGTAATTGTATTTCTAAAATGATTCTTTTGTTATGTTATTAGCTTAAAATTATTTTTTTGAATTATTTTTCATTATGTTAGGATGTCATATAATAAAATTAACATCAATTCATTTTAACTTTAAGTTCACTTACGTAGTAATATGAACGAAAAAATTGGTGACCAAACGTGATACCATCATTTCATTACTAAATATTCATAACTATTTTTTATAAGGGAATTATGTATCAAAAGCTTCATAAGAATATGGAAATTGGGTGTGGAAGGAGTATACTTCAAGCGAAAAAGACTCATATTGTGTTTCTGGCTGCGGTCATTTCAAATCTCTAGATACATGCTCTACTATGTGAAAATTGTGAAAGAAAGTTGTATAAATGAGCTCTATTGGGTAGACCCATAATTTTTTGGTTGAAAAAAAATATTAAAATTCGGTCAAATGACCTTGGCTCAAGTAGTTAGGTGAAGAATTGATTTCTTGAGTAGAGCGCCTTATATTTTCTAGAGACATGTTCTACTTGGTTTGTTTGTAGAATTTTTGAAATATTTCTATCTTGTTTAGTAGGCGAAGCAAATATTTCAAAGTTATTGATTCCCTAATTTTGTTTTTATTTAAGAAAGAGAAAAGAAAAATATTACAAGTGGATTTGGTTGGTTATCTAGCGAACAATCAATTTATGTAGTCCACACAAAAAAACACATGAAAATTTAAATAAAGTTTATTTTCCACTTTCTATGATTTATTATTATGGTAAGGAATCAGAAGTTGTTGAGGTGGATATCTTATACCATTTCTTGGTGTCACATGAATATCAACAGAAAAAATAATATGAAAAGTGTGTCAAATGATCCTAGCTCAACTAGTTAGGTGAACAATTTTTTTCTCAATATCAATGCCTTCAATTTTCTGGGGACATGTTGTAATTAGTTTGTTTGTAGAATTCTTGAAATAGTTTTTTCGTGTGTAACAATATAAAAAAATATTTTGAAGTTCTTTATTCTCTAATTTTGTTTTAGCTTAAGTAAGAAAGAACTAGTTAGGTAAACAATTTTTTTCTCAATATCGATGACTTCAATTCTCTCGAGACATGTTGTAATTAGTTTGTTTGTAGAATTTCTGAAATAGTTTTGTCATGTGTAACAACATAAGAAAATATTTTGAAGTTCTTTATTTTCTAATTTTGTTTTATCTTAAGTGAAAAAGAAAAAAATTCTTACAAGTCGATTTTGTTGATCCTCTACTAATGATTAAGTTTATGTAATGCACATTTAAAAAAATATGAAAATTTATAAAACTATTTTTTTTCACTTGCCATGAATTGTTATTATAGTTGGAACTTAAAGTTGTTGAGGTAAATATCAAAGGAGAGTTCGTGGCGTCATATTAATCTCAAGAAAATCATAAATAATGACAAGGAAAATCCTTTTATTTACCAATATTTTTCTACATATGTGTTTAAATCTGTCCATCTCCCAAGTGGAATTTGTGTATCTATGCGGTATCAAAATATTTTGAAAAATATTGCTTTGAAATTCTATTCATCGCTATATCGACCAAAATCAAAAGTGGAAACAATAGAAACATGCACAAGAAATAAATGTAGGCTAATCACTCACTAGCATTTTTCCCACCTAGTATATGCTATTTTTTTCCCAATCCTTTTACCTAGTAGCAAAAGAGGTAAAAGCTCTAAGATTATCAGGTAAGCTTTAGAATATCATGGGCCCAAGTTTTGGAGGTTATGTGAAACCTTTGTATAAGGAAAGTTAGTTTTGTGAAGAAGGTACAAAGATGTGAATGTAACTTGATAAAATTGTTTGTTTACTTATCCAACAATAAATTTTCCACTTAAAAAGGATAACAACATTGTAGGTTCCACATTTTATATTACAATAGATATTTATCTCCTTTTGCTAGAAATTATAGATCAAAAGATAATTAACTTTCTAGATGCACATGATAGGGAGATTGTAATTACTTTTACTATTATCTCTACATGTACAAAGATCTTGACCTCAAGAATATCAATATGTTTGGGAATACTGGGTTGGTTTCTAATTAAATAGAAATTTTGTATTATGTATATTGGGGTTTTCATATTTTAATTTAGAAAACATTATTTTCCTATTACACAATGTTTGATAATTTTCTATTATATATATATGTGTGTGTGTGTGTGTGTGTGTGTGTGTTGTCATGTATATATGGGAAAACATAATCTCTTTTTCCATAAACATGTAATGATCATATATGTGTACTAGAGAATGGAGGACAGTAGCATCACTAAATTCATTGAAAATTAAACATACAATATTGTTGTCTCTAATATGAAAAAGGTTTCAAAGCTTTTGTGGTGTTAACATAATTATTTTGTTATGTAGTTGGCTTAAGAAAATATTAAGTATAATTGGCGACCTAATGTAAAACTTACATTGAAGATATTTCACATATTATTATATTTTCAATAATTTTGATAAGCTCTAATTTTCTAGTTGATGTGTTTCATATTTATAGATAATCTTAAAAACAATTGTGGACCATGATGAAATAAATGTCAATAATTTTCTATTTCATAATTAAATTAAAATTCATAAATCTCAATGATTTGTTAATTCACAATTAAATTAAAGTTTATAGGTAAAGGGAATATCAAAGTAAATTTTAATTTACTTTAGATGTTTTTTAGTGGTTTAGTTTTAGTGTTATTTTAGTGATTAAATTAAGCTTATACATCTATAAAAAAAATATAATATTATTACGATTCACTCCCAATAACATTGCCAAAATCAAAAGGAGAAGGGGCATGCTTAAAAGGGAAAGAAAAATGAAGCAAATAAAAAAAAACGATTCATTTACAATAATTTACAATATTTACGCCGTTAGGCGTTTCCCTCTGAAATCAACTCCCCTCTCTGCTTACCTGTCATCTTGTAAGCCACACGATTATATGTTAGACGATTGCAACCATTTCAGCCGTTGATTAAAGGGGTTGCCCAAACGGTTTGGGCGTTTCATTTGGTTTTGCGAATTTGCTGGTTCTGGAGGGGTTATCAGTATATCAGAACAATTTTACAGGACAATTACCACAGAAGTTCGGCCGTCTAAATTCAACATGCTGGAAGTGTCGGAAAATTGGCTCAATGGAACCCCACCTTCTATATTTGATTTACTTGATCTTGCTGCTTCACCCCTCTTTAAGATGATGGTGGTCACTAAATGAATGTCATAAGAATATAGGGTTTAATCATCTGCATAGATCTACCATTGTAGATTAAGCTTTGCAGATCTGTAGGGTAACCTAGCTTGTTCATGATGATCTGCTTCAGATGAGAAACCATATCATATTTTTGTACTCAATTTTTTTTTGTTTTTCCAGCCAGGGGTTTTATAAAAATTTGAACATTGTTCTATTCTTTCATCTTTCCCTGCTCTGAGGGATCATCAAATGGTGGATCTTTCCCCTGTATAAGATTTTGTATTATGGATCTGATGAGAGAGGGTCGATCCACAGGACAGGGATCTATTATGTGATATCTGTAGAAAAAGATCTTTTGATCTGGTCTGGTCTTCATATGTAAAGGAACATCTATGATAGCTGGTCGTTGCTTCATGGAATCTGACTGTTTTACCGATGATACCTGCGCAAATGAGCCAGAGTCGTCGTTGATCTGCGACTGCATAGGTGTCTTATGCATTTGTCGTCTCCATATTTCCTTGTAATTTGAGGATGGATCTAATGGTTCAAGTTTTAATAGTCTTTAATTAATACTGAATCCGCCTTGATTGTGGTTTTTCGCGCTCCAGAGGCAGGGACATGCCAGATCCAGCATAGAGGGTAGTGGTATCCTTAGTTCTACTCATGTCTGCCTTTGAGTAGTGAGATCTGGGTCAGTGGTCAGTACAGCTGATCTTTGAATCGATACACCCCTCCACCCATGAGATCTGGGAAGAGTTGTCCAAAGATTTAATAAACAGAGGGTCTACGAAGTTTGGGTGGGAGATCCCATCGATCTTGATCACAGATTTCATGATCCATTCATACCCACAGTGGAAAGGAGAACCGAGCATCACTGGAGGATATTTGGGCCTTATTCAGAGTAGGATAGACAGCGGTGAAATCCATTATGTTGCAGAATAAACAGAGGATTTAGATCGATTGTAGAGAATTGAGAGAAATAGAACACCACACTGGCCTAGCCCTTGTGTACTGTCCAAAAGACGCTGAACCAAAAACAATCAAAAGCTTATTGGTAGAGAGTAGCAAAGCCCTTGTGTTCTTGATTCCCTGAAAAATGTCTTGGATCTGGTTCTGGCCATCTTGTGTTAGAGCGTCACGGGTTATTCCTTTCTCTGCAGACTCTCCAGCACCATACTCCTAGATCCCCGAATATTTGTTGCGACAGACCTTCATTGCCTCAAATGTGATTGGGAGCGGAGCATCCGGTAAGGTTTATCGCGTTGACATACCCAACAATGAAACTGTAGCAGTGAAGCATCTGTGGACATCCACCAAAATGGATATGGACGATATCTACATGGACAAAAATAAGAAGAATTCCTACAATTCCTACAATAACAAAAATGAGAACATTTACAGAGACCATGACCATCAATTGGCAAAGGCAGAAGTTGAAACATTGGGGACCATTCGCCAGAAAAACATTGTGAAGCTCTATTGTTAGCTGTCCAACAGTCATTCAAATCTGCTGGTGTATGAATACATGCCCAATGGGAACCTGTTTGAAGCTTTGCATAGCCATAATGATCTGGATTGGCCATCACGGCACAAGATTGCATTAGGGGCAGCTCATGGATTGGCTTATCTTCATCATGATTGCTCCCCTGCAATTATTCACACAGATGTCAAGTCTACCAATATCTTGCTGGATCAATTTTATGAGGGCAAGATTGCTGATTTTGGTGTTGCAAAAGTTCTTCAAGCTTGCAACAGAGGAGGGGATTCAATCACCGTTTTTGCAGGCACTCACGGTTACATCGCTCCTGGTAAGTTTCTTTACTATTTTTTCTGCCACATGTATTCCATTTTCTCTCCGATGTTTACACACACAGCTTTTTGCCCTCCACTGGTGTGTTTTTAGGTTTTGCAGTCCTTGATCTCTAAATTCATTAACATGCATTGCGTTGACATCTTCTGCAAAGGTATGAAGCCTAAATGGTGCCATGTTTATATACTTTTCAGAATATGCATACTCCTTGAAGATTACCGAAAAGAGCGATGTTTACAGTGTTGGTGTGGTTCTGCTGGAGCTCATAACTGGCAGGGGGCCCATTGAAACAGAATTTGGGGAGAACAAGAATATTGTTTCTTGGACTTCATGCAAAATCCTTAAGAGCGAAGATTTAATTGTTGTTCTCGACTAAAAAATTTCCAAGTCATTTAAGGATCAAATGATCCAGGTCTTGAAAATTGCAGTGTCTTGCACACATAAACTGCCAGCTTTGCGGCCTTCCATGAGAGAAGTTGTGCAAATGTTGCTGGATGCAGATCCTTGTAAGTTGCAAGTGAAATTCAACTCCTAAAGTGGTTATTGATAGACCTGTTCAGTTGTAAGGCTAATATCAAGTAACAAGAGCAGATTGTTGCTGATCAGAAGTGCATTTCATACATTAACTACTATCAGTCTTCTTCTTTCTTCCTTAGTTGTGCTTATGCATATTTTCACTTTAACAAAATGAAAACACTCGTGTGTCTACCTCTATGGGTAATACTCCTATAACTTCATGTTCCAGCAAAATTTGGTCACTTTCTGTAACTTCATGGAGGTAAAAAGAGCAACAAAATGTGATAGTTGCAGCTTCTATGTATATATCTGTGTGGGATTCTTGATGGAGGATCTTCATTTTTTAATTGGACGTGATTACAAGATGATATCCTTTATGTTTGTTTACACCTGTTTAACAGGCTATCTATCAGCTTTGAAATGGAAGAAATTGTTCAGTCCACTTAGATTAGCTTCACACAGTTAACACTATTCGATCCTGTTACTGGTATTTGTTCATTCCTTCATGATTTCTGTTTCTCCAGGGGGTAGATTTTTGTTGAGAATTGGTTAGAAACAGAGAGTTGCTGCAAACATGGTCAAATTTGATTCTGGTAAAGGTGATACTGAGAGTGACAGGTTTGTTGGTTTATGAAATAGACCACAGCCTTGCAATTGTATTTACAACTGGCAAAGTAGTTTCAGTGGAAAAATCTGCCATCTATTCATCTCTAACTGCAAAATCTGTACGTTGAGGTGGGTGGGTGGAAAACTCAATACCTAGCTTTTATCAAGTACCCAAGAAAATTCATTTCGCACCCCAGAGAGGAAGGTTAGGAGAAGTAACACATACTCGGAAACAGAGCAAGGAAGTATGGCTACTCAAGAGATGTCTATGGATGATTCTCCATCTTATGGGAGCTTCACAACTCTGATGAAAGAGGTATTCTACTTTTAATCCCAACATCAAACTTGTTAAGCTTTTCCTTTGTTTTTTCTACCTTTGTGTTTTTGTTTTGAAATAATATTCCAACCTTTGCAAGGCATTTTCTTGCTTATCAATTGCCATTGAATATCAAGTAAAAGTGGAATTTGGTTTCTTCATTTCGAGGTTGGTAAAATAGTTGTCCAGGAGCAGGGGAATTTGGTTTCTTCCATCCTACCAATCTTCCTTATATATCTTGTCAGACTTTTTCAGTGTTGTATGAGCCATTTGATGTACAGATGTTGTTCATGTGCTTATTTCAGTCTCAATTCTCTTTTCACTGCACCTTGTTTCCTTTGCATTTCAAGTAAAAATGGAATTTGGTTTCTTCATTACAAGGTTGGTAAAATAGTTCTCTAGCAGCCGGGGATGGTTCTCTTCCATTCTACCAATCTTTCTTATATATCTTATCAGATTTTTCAGTGTTGTATGAGCAATTTTATATAAAGATGTTGTTCATGTTCTGATTTCAGTGTCAAATCTCTTTTCACTGCACCTTGTTTCCATTTTATTTCTAGGATATCTATTCTTCACTTGGAAATTTTCTTCTGGGCAGTCCTCAATTCATTCCATAAATATGTAAAAACAAACCAGCATGTAGGAAATATTTGAATGAGTTATAGATAGTGATCCAATTTCATACTTGTCTGATTGTGTATCTCCAAAATTTGGTTTTAGGGATACCTTTTTATGAGTTGTTTGTCTACAATGCAGGGTTCAAGTGAAGAGCATATGAAAGTGACACCTACAAGAAGATCAAACCGACTTCGTAACCAAAAGAAGTCTCCATTATCAGCTGTACAAATGATCTCTAAATGAAGATCCTGCATCATGTTCTTCCTTAGAGCTACCTGATTTGAGCACAGGGAAAAGCACGAACGACATAAAGAATTTTTTCTCCAAATGACTTTCGCCTTTACATGATTATTTCTCTCAAAAAGTTAAGGCTTCATTTTATTTTTCATGAAAACGTGCAGGGAAATGGTTAGTGTGTTCCCTTGGCAGATTGATAGTTGGCCGTCTTCAAGCTCATATTGTTGCTTAGCTACCATGGTATTGATCCAGTAAGTCTGTTGATGTTCAGCACCAACCTACTTCGATTCTGTTACTTACCTAATTCTGGAGGCAAGGACCCAGATAAGTTTGCAAATGGAATATGTAAAGCCTCCTTCTTTGACAAGTTACTGAGCTGCCACAGATTCCCGCCTGCGTAAGAATTGTGCCCGGTCATCATATCCCTAAGCTCTGCTGGGATTGAAGGAGGAGTAAAATTGCGAAAGATAATATTGCAAATTCATTTCAACGAGATTGCGTGTCCTATGAAATTAGACAAAAATGGAGACTTGATGGGATTTACTTTTGAGATTATCAACGGAGCTAGTACACACATCCACAACAGTGGTTACTGGTCAAACCGAACCAGCTTATCGGTCACCCCTCTAGAAATTACAGCCACCATCAGTGACTATCAATATCATATAAAGCCAAAATTGGCTAATATTATATGGCCCGGTGAAAGTGAAACTAAGAATTTGTAAAAGTGAATGGTAGCAACCCGATGAAAGGATTTTGTGTTGATGTGTTTATTATTGTAGTGAAATTGCTGCCCTATTTTTAGTACACATTTAAACCTTGTGGAACAGGGAATTCTGCACCCAATCACGATGTTTTTAACGTGTAAAATTCAATGGGTTAGCACAGTGCCATATTGTTTCATGCAGGTTTTCTTTCTCTATGATGTTCTTGAAGCATGGTGACTAATATTTCTGCTCTTTTTTTATCCTCAGGGATTTTAGCTTCCCTCTCAAAACATTGGTTTTCTTTACATTTGATGGTATTGATGCGCTTAAAATGCATGATTCTGATGAAGACTTTGAGAGAATGATAGCTTCACTACATAGGCAGTAAATGAAAGGTATTTGTGGAAATAAATTTAGGTGCCCATGTTGTTGCAATTATCTTAAATAAGTTGTGTTAAGAAGTTTGTGAAAAAAAATTAAATATGATACAAATATTCATAGTGTTTCATACTTTGGAAAATGAGAGTAATTTGGATTTTATGTTTCTGTTTCTTTCATAAGATTAAGTTCTGTTGCTAAATGGTTCTTGTCAGGGAGCTTTCTGTACATATGTTTTTGCAACTCTATTTTTATTTTTCCGTCATTTCATATATAAGAGAACTTCAACATGTGTTTTATTTATTGTTTTTTAGAACAAAATGGATTTAAAGAAATTATATAGTTTTTCAAAAATGAATAGGGAAGATGCTCTCTATGCATAGCTGGAATGCAGTTATGCATGGTCTCATTTAGCAGTCTAAAAGGGTGCAGTTTAATATAATTTTACATATCAAAGTTTTTATTTTTCATCATTTCATATATAAGAGAACTTCAACATGTGTTTTATTTATTGTATTTTTAGAACAAAATGGATTTAAAGAAATTATCTCGTTTTTCAAAAATGAATACGGAAGATGCTCTTTGTGCATAGTTGGAAAGCGTCTTGTATCTATGCATAGCTGGAAAGCGTCTTTTTGGATATAGGGTCAAATGCAGTTATGCATGGTCTCATTTAGCAATCTAGAAGGGGGCAGGGTAATATAATTTTACATATCAAAGTTTGTTGGGATTTAAATGTGCTAAAGAATTGATGATGTATAGAGATGAAAAAGAAACGATTTGAGAAATGGAGCTCTTAATACGTCATCTATCTTATCATGAGCATGTTCAAGATTGAGCTTTCTTTGAGGTAGGTCGAGTCGTGTTGTTTTAGGGTTATTTGACATCAATGACAGGTAGAACATGTTTATACCTTTTTTAGTTATATGATTACATTTCTATATAAATTTTAATCACTTGCACAATTTCATTCAATAGATATCACATTTTTAGATACCTGATTCTATCTTAACTACTAGTTAATCCCAATGATTTACGTTTCAATGAGTTTAATACCAATTTGAGAATAGGCATCTATGAAGGACATTTAATTGAATTCCTATGGAAATAGGCATAAGTAATGTATCACTCATTAAATTAATGTAATTGGAGGTTGCCTTGTCTATGAATGCTTGAAAACTTTAAAAAATGCATGAAAAAAATTTCAAAAGAGTTTGAGAACTTCGATGTGAGAATGAGTTATAATAGGATATGTAATAGAAGAGTTATAATAATATTTCAAGTATATTTCCAAATTTACAAATTTCTCGAGTGGCCAAGTTTGTTCATCATGTAAGATTCTTTTCGACAAGCTTTGCAGGTGGGGATTGAAATGGGGCAACATCCCATTTCCTCATTACCTTTGGTCAGTTGTCAACTTGTTAGCAATAACAACCAAAAAAGACTGGAAAGGATTTCAGAAGAAGCATGTAAGATTCTTTTCGACAAGCTTTGCAGGTGGGGATTGAAATGGGGCAACATCCCATTTCCTCATTACCTTTGGTCAGTTGTCAACTTGTTAGCAATAACAACCAAAAAAGACTAGAAAGGATTTCAGAAGAAGCGAGGTAAATTGGAAAAAATTTAGATTGGACCACATTCATAATTAGGAAACCTTAATTATAAGGATTTTCTGGTCATCGTGCTTTTTTTCCCAGATATTTGTTTAATTGAGCTATGTTATTACTATTTTCTATCTCTTTTCTCTATTTTTTAATTGAATTCCTATAGAGATAGGCATAGATAATGTGAATTAATTTAATTGAACGTTGCCTTGTCTATGAATGCTTGAAAAATGTTTGAAAACTTTAGAAAATGCATGAAAAAATTTTCAAAAGAGTTTGAGAACTTCGATGTCAGCATGAGTTGTAAGAGGATATGTAATAGAAAATTTATAATAATATTTCAAGTATATCTCCAAATTTGCAAATTTTTCCAGTGGTCGAGTTTGTTCATCTGGCAAGATTCTTTCCAACAAGCTTTGTAGGTGGGGGCTTTGCAAGTGGGGATTGAGGGTGATAAAAAAAAGCAATAAGTCAAATACATGAATAGCCCGACAG
>APFE031312478.1:0-16598 GCA_000404065.3 Pinus taeda | reverse complement strand
TATATATATATATATATATATAGAAAGGGGGAGGATTATTGAGCTAGTTGTAGAGGCTAGCAATAGAAGTGTATATTTCTATGATGCAAGCACCAATTTTTTTATATGAGAGACGGTGTCCACATCCTTTGCAAGCAAAACCCTAAATGAAACTTCTAAAATATGATCCCTTAACAAGTAATACTTTTTTTACTCTATAATCCTTGGTTTCCAAATGGAATTGTGCTTCTATTAAAAGAAGATCACATGCTCATATGTGAGACACAGAAGAGAGGAGATAGTATATGCAATGTGTATATTAGATTAGAATTGATTCATCTTACACCCTATATGATTAGATTAGACATTATAAAAGAGATATATTATTCTCTCGCTTCTCAATTGTGTGTGTGTGTGTGTTTGTGTGTGTATAATTTATATCATTTTGGTTTCGAAAAAGTAATTGGAGAAAACAATGTTTGGGTTGAGATGCCTAAATCATTGAGAGGAGAAGCCCAGAAGCATGTAAATCTGCATAGAGAATTTTTTTGTAGGTCCTCCCAACATAAATTAATTATGTGAACATTTAAAAATTAATTAAAAATCTCAATCCATATATCCTATGCCGAAGCGACTCACTGAAGGAGAACTCAAACCTTTCCCATGGAAAAGAAAACTCAATTTTCCACATATTTTAATTGAACTAATTGATTATATGTGTAGGACTATAATCATGTAAATAAGGAAATTAAAATGACCATACTAATTTGCGTGATTCTCTTTTCGCAATTCTCATTCAAGTGTAGAATGACTAAGAAAACTTAATTGAGTTCAAAATTATATGTTGTAAAGCTCCTCAAACATATGTGTTGTTCTTTATTGCTAGAAGAGTTGAACTTAAACTGCTCTTACCTTATAAACGAGTATGCAACCATTAGCCCTAATAACTCCAAAGGCCCATAATGTCATGACTTTTGTAATACCTATAGATCCTAACACCATTAAGTAATGATCTTATTAAACACGATGTTTCTAAAGTAATGGTTTCTAATGGTGGACTTCATGGTGAATGGTTGCATACTTGTATATAAGGTGGCATATTTTCGTCTAAAAACAACCATTATCATTCTTTACCTAAGCCAACCCACAACAAATCACTTTAGGTTGTGTATTTTCCTTACTTCTCCTCTACTCTATGTCAAAGTGGTCTTTAATTTAAAATGAATTAGTCATTCTTATGATTTGTTTTAAGTTTAAAACGATAACAAGATTGACAAAGTAGGGCCTATTGCATTGTCTTTTCTATGAGAGAGTGTTTATAATGTTTTTGAACAAAACTTATAATCAAGTACTTCTAATATTTACAATTAATTTTAATTTGATTATTAACTTCGTTACTAGAAAAAATGACATAAATATAGATTTTAAAATAGAAACTATGTTATAATTATTAATTATAATGAAACAATAAGAATATAAGAAAAATGTTTTAAGCAAAAAATTGTTGGTGAAGGGTTAATTTGTTTACCAAATTACCACTCTTGGAGTGCAAAATTTTAAACATAGTGTTGTTTCTCATTTTAAAAAATAAATTAAATTCAAACCCTCCCTTCCACTAGCGCATCCCAAATATTTACCATGAAACAAACGAGAACTCTCCCAAAAACCAATGACAATAGTGTTGGAGGTCTCATGAAATCTCACATAATCAAATCCATTTGTCATGATGCAAAGGTGTGTGGAAAAGGATGGCCACCAAGCCATCTCTCTTAATTGCGTGGATCACCCATCACATACTCATTTCTTTCGTCCATCAACATTAAAATTCTTTGAAATATAAAAATTGATGTTTTAGTTATTCATGTGTTTTTGAATTCTTTACATTTATATATAAAACGTGCACACACATGATTTTTATATACATTTTTCATAATAATGTAATGGTGTAATTTAAGATTAATTGAAATTTTTAACTTGTAACCTTTCATCATATATTTAAATGTAATATCTATAAAATTGTAAATTTTGTTTTAATTTGATCGAAATTATAGCAATATATTATACACAACAATATAATATCACCTTTCATAATCATATGATATATTACAATATTACTTTATGCAAAAACGCATTATTTAATTTAATTTAAACATATTGAAATTTGATATTTAATGGATATGAACGTCTCTATGAAAAGGAAAAGGAAGAAAACTGCAACCCAACACGAGATTGGTAATAAGAAAGAAACTATGACGAGTGAAAGAGAGCTAGAGATGGATCAGGGTATGACCTAGAGTGAAACAAATCTAGAGGACCATGAACTTAAGGAAATTCCAGATAAGGAACACCTAGATCTGGAAGGGTTCTTGATGCAGGGAACCACGGGAGGGATAGATTCACAACCCCAAGAACACTGCAACAGAATACAGCAGTTGGTTTTTATGGACAATTGAGGAAAGGGGGTTAGATAAAGGAAAAACCATTGACAAGCAGGAGTACAGAGGTGTGAAAACAATGAAATCAACTCCAGGATTAGCTACTAGAAATGCAGGAAAGAAGAGGGGCATGAAAAACCAGAAGGACCTCTTGATGGAGTGTGGAAAGTTAATGATAGACTCGGGTAAGATGAAAGACCTAACGAGTTACTCCTTTACAAAACTTTAATTATGAAGTTCACATCGTGGAATATCAGAGGTCTAGGTAGTAAAAGAAGGCAAAGAATGCTTAGTTATAGAATGAAACAAGAAATGCCGATATGATCTTCATCCAGGAAACGAAATTTTCCATTCATAAATTCAAACTAATTCATGGCAAATGGCTCAATAGATTAGAGTTTCTAGAGGTTAAAGCTGAAAACAAAGCGAGGGGCATTATCACTCTTTGGAATCCCCAAAAATTCAGCATAATAGATGGAGAGGCATCTAGAAATTACTTATCAATGGTCATTCAAAAAGTGGGGGTTTCAGAAACCTTCCTGGTCACAAATGTTTATGATCCTCAAAGAATAGATGACAAACTCAAATTGCTAGAATCCCTAATTGATCTCAGGATGAGACAGGCTCGAATTCCTTGCATCATGGGAGGTGATTTTAATATGATAAAATATCTTTCGGGAAAAAAGAGGAGGTACCAGAGCGCTAAACAAAGGCTCCTTAGCGTTCCAATCATTCACAGATGATATGAAAATGGTCGATTCAGAATTGAGCAACAACCTTTTCACCTGGAACAATAAAAGAGAAGGTGCGGCACAGGTAGCCTCTAAATTAGACACGTTTATGATATCAGAGGAGCTTATGCTTATTGATAAAGAAATATCAGCAAGAGTTCTTCCCTTTGGAGGTTCCGATCACTGGCCGATTCAATTGGAAATGAAGGGTATGGTTTCTCCCAGGAATAGGCCCTTCAGGTTCGAGAATATTTGGCTCTCCCACCCGGACTTCACCAGTAACATTGAAAAATGGTGGTCTGAAGACTTGCAATTCCAGGGATCAAAAATGTACCTCCTTCATAAAAGACTAAAGCATATCAAGTTCAGCCTCAAAGAATGGAACAAGAAGGATTTTGGTAACATTTTTGTGAACAAAAAATCTTTGGAAATCAAAATTTAGGAACTCAACGAGGCATTGATCAAAGATGGCTTTGACAAAGTCAAAAGTGATAAGGGTGATAAACACCATCAAGAATGTGAAAATTTATGCAAACAAGAGGAAATATTTTGGAGGCAAAAGTCTAGAGTTCAATGGCTCAAGGAAGGAGAGCGGAATACAAGGTTTTTCCACAGATCCACTACGGCTAATAGAGCATACAAAAGAATCTCTACGACCAAAGATGAGAATGGGGAGCTTGAGAACACTCATAACAATATTGAAGCTGTACTTTCTCAGCATTTCCGAAACATCACTCAGGAAAATAATCCAGACAGGGAGTAATCCATGAGGGAAATTACAAGGCATATCCCTAAGTTGGTGCCTAGAGAGGAAAATTTAAACCTTAATAGAATTGTCACTGAAGAGGAGGTCAGCGAGGTTCTCAAGGACATGCAGAATTGCAAAGCACCAGGCCCGGATGGTTTCAATGTGCATTTTTTTAAAGCTTGTTGGCATATTGTCAAACAGGGTATTCTGAATGTGGTGGAGGATTCGAGGGGTAGAAAAACTATCCTGAAAGCCCTCAACACCTCCTTCATCTCCCTGATCCCCAAACAGGATTCGGCTCAAATTGAAGATAAGTACAGACCCATAGATTTATGTAACGTGGTATACAACATAATATCTAAGGGAGTGGCTGATAGACTAAAACCTCTCCTTCCTTCTTTAGTGGCAGAGGAACAATCAGGTTATGTGGAGGGTAGACAAATTTTAAATAACATTATTAAAGCCCATGAGGTGGTTCACACGCTTACCTATAAAAGGCAGATGGGGATGATCATGCAATTGGATATTGCCAAAGCGTATGACAAGGTGAATTGGATTTACATCAAGAAGGTTCTCACTGCTTTTGGGTTCGACCACAACTGGGTCAGATGGGTCATGGCTCTGGTGACTACTTCTAGCTTTTCAATTTTGGTGAATGGTTCTCCCTCGGATATCTTCATTCCTTCTAGAGGCGTCAGGCAGGGAGACCCGCTCTCTCCCTTTCTTTTCATTCTCATGATGGAGGGACTTGGAAGGTCCATTAAGCATGCCAAGGCAATGGGCAAAATCAAAGGTCTTCAATTATCTAAGAATGGTCAAGCTCCGACTCGCCAACAATTTGTAGATGATACCATGGAGCAAGGAATTCCCATAGTCAAAGAAGCTTTAGCCTACAATAAAATCCTGAAGGAATTTTCCATGGCTACAGGTATGGAAGTCAATCTCTCTAAGTCAAAAATCTCCTTCTTAAACACTAGCATTGCTATTCAGAGAAATATTTCAAGAATTCTTGGCTTCCAAAGGGATTCCCTACCCACAAAGTATTTGGGAGTTCCTCTCAGAGCCACACCAATGCACAAGAGTATCTGGGAACCAGTGCTTAATAAGTTGCAGGACAGAGTAAAAGAATGGATCTTGAAAGTCTTGAACCTGGCAGGCAGGTTGGTTCTGACAAAGTCGGTTCTGCAATCTATCCCGATTTTCATGTTATCGGCCCTCCTAGCTCCCAAAGGTGTTTTAGAGCAATTCAGGAATATCCAAATGGATTTCCTCTAGGGTAAGGAGGAAACAAAGAAGAAATGGGCCCTGGTTTCTTGGGATAAAATCTATAAACCCAAGAGCCACGGGGGCCTAGGCTTGGATGATCAGGAGATTCTTAGTAAAGCTCTAGGGGCCAAGCTTTCGTGGCGATGGGTTCAAGAGCCAAAAACCGAGTGGGCAAGGATCTTGAAAGAGAAATATGCCAGTGCTTGGCACACTAATGATCTCATAAGAATGTCTGGAAATTTAAAAGGCTCTCACATCTGGAATAGAGCCCGGGAAAACAGAAGCCTAGTTCAAAAAAACAGTTTCTGGGAAATCAGAGCAGGAGAGCTTGCACTCTTTTGGGAGGACAAATGGCAACAAGAACCAACGCTGTTAACAGAGGATTTTTAAGCCTCAAGCAGGAAACAGATTCCCAAGGGTTAAACAAAGTAAAGGATTTCTGGGATCTTGCTGAGATCTCCGGAAAGTGGAGAAGCTGGAGAAAAATTGACTGTGGAGATGATAGCCCCATAAAAGTAAAAGGAGAGGCTCTTTGGAGCTTGCTAAAACAAAGGATGATTTTGGTAACAGAGGGGAAGGATCAATTGAGATGGGGCAATAACAATAAAGGCACCTTTAATCTTAAGGAAGGTAAAGGTATTCTCCTTGGGCTTGATTCCAGTGTTCCAGAAAAGACCTCGCAGCGCCTCTAGAAGCACCAAGGTTGGATGAAGATCAAGCTTTTCATGTGGTTGGTTCATCATAAGAAAATTTTAGCTTGGGACAACATTAGGAAAAGGGGTGTTATGGGGCCTACTAGATTCCAGCTCTCTGAAGAGCACGAGGAGACAATGGAGCACATTCTCAACAACTGCGCTTACACCACCTCGCTGTGGGATTCTTTCTCTACCATTTTCCAACAGACAGATAAGGACCGAAGTAGTATCACAAATACCCTAAACAAGTGGAGAAGAAACTATTCGGAGAATGAGTTCCTTCATTTGGCCTCGGCCTTCATGCCAAACTTCACTATCTGGAATGTTTGGAAAGAATGGAATAAAAGAATTTTCAAGAATGAAAAGTCTATCCATCATCGTCTGCTTGATCTGATCCTAAAACAGCTCCCGGAGGCTATTAGCACCACAGTGTGCAATCTCCCCAAGAATCCCCCCTCTGAGGCTGAGCTGAGAACTCTCAGGCAACTGGTAATGTAAGGGATTACTCCCCAAGGACTAATCAGGAAGGACATAGCTATGGTTACAGAAAAGGTTTTCTCACAACCTCCACCGAAAGGTTATCTAAAATACAACATTGATGGGGCTTCAAAAGGCAACCTGGGAACAGCTGGTTTTGGAGGAGTTTTAAGAGATGAAGAGGGCAGTATTATCATTATCTTCCACTGCCATTTAGGAAGAGCCACAAATATTATGGCAGAATTAATGGCTCTGGAACAATGTCTAGAGTTTCTCACTCAGAACCATGGCTCAAATGTCATTATAGAAGCAGACTCAGAGATTACCATTAACTCTGTGAAAAGAATCAACTATGGTACTCGGCCAGAGAAAGTCTCAAATCATTGGAAACTAATCCAGGTTTACCAAAGAATCCAAGTTCACCTCCAGTGGCTTCGAACGGTTAGTTTCAACCATGTTCGACGAACTGCCAATAAGCTAGCAGACTCACTCGCCAACCAAGGTGTGAACAATGCAAATTGCGGGATGGCGAAAAAGTGGAAGGAGATACCTCAAAACCGTTTAAATGCTCTCTGTGAGGAACAAGCTACAAAAGACAGAGAAGTTGTTCGATATCGGGCCAGGATGACAAGCATGAATTGATTTTTCTGGCAAGAACCACTGCAACCTATCAGTATGTACTTGGGAGGAGGTCAAGCTAAGTTATGTCTCATTTTATCCCGTAGTCAGTTGAACGGGGTCCCCATTTTTTCGGATGGCAATTTGGTTGGTCATTTCCCAAACATGCACATTATCGGGTTCAGATTTCGTAGTAGGAATAGGCAGAACGTGAGGTTAGTTTTTTCTGGTAGCTGGAATTTTCCCCATTTCAGCTTTCGGGCTTGAAAACCACGCCCCAGTTGGCTTTTCGGAGATCGCACGATGCTTGAGCGGTTTGTGCTTTTGCAGTTTCGGTAGCGATCCCATAGGGATTACAACATGTGGCAGGGTGGTAGATTTGGAAACCGCCCTCGATCGCACACTATCGTTCCGTCGTGTTAGGTTGCGCGATATGATTCCTGGCCGTTGGATCCAACATCGTGGATCAACGGTTTGGATTGAACATGTTGGTTTGTGGGGCCAGATGGGTTATATCTATTAAACCTGTTTGGCGCGTCTTTTCCCTCTTCCATGGCGTGTGGGTATTGCGCAGGTGGGGGTGACTGTTGTCGTTTGTGGGCTCCGGGGAGTGTGTTTTTCTGGAACTTCCCTAGTGGTTGGGTGTTCTTGTTGCCTTACCGTGTTTGTTTCTCATTAGTCCGGTGATTTCTGTAGTAGGGTGGGGGTTCTTTGTCATTGGCAGGGATTCCTTTCTCCTAAGTTCTTGTAAATGAATGGGTTTTTTGTACATTATGTAATTTTTCTTTTGGATTAATGAAATAGAAGGATTGACGCTTGCTTCAGCAAAAAAACGAGGTAGTTATATTTTATTTATTATTTTTAAATGGCTTGTACTTATGTTTATGAAAATGAGATAAAATAAAGGAGATATATAGTAAAATTGATGTAGTACATTGTTTTACATACATATACTACTCAACGACCCATTATCACCATGGTGCCCCATAGTACACCATGGTTGTACATATGGGTGTTCAACGTGGAAACCCTCGTTGTGGGTCCCCCATTTAACTGGGAGCTACTTTCCCAAGGTTCAATAGGGGCACGAGACCAATCAACGATCGATGTTCATGATGAGGTCCGCCGCCCGATGTACTCGGAGTTAAGGAGGGGGGCGAGGTCTGAAACCGAACACTTCCCATGTTTAAAATCACCTATTCTTGGTTGGTGGTAACACCGTGAAACCTCATCCTTGGTGGTATGGTGTGACGCGGAACCGTTTGTGCAGACATCGCAGAGCCATTTAGATTACATGTGGATGCCACATAGCATTAAGAAATATAGCCGTTGTATGTTCTGCTCTAACTATTTAATATGCTAAGCTAGATCTGATTCTTCAACTTGTCATGAGGATGAACCACACTAGTTGGTTCGAAACGCGTCGACAAATGAAATATCATGTGATTTACGCCAAAACAATTCTCATAAACAAGCATTATTTTCGAAGGAAGAAAAAAATAAATGTTTCACAATAGTGAAGGGAGCTACGAGAAATGTAGGAAGAACAGTTGTTAATGCCACTCTCTTTATTTCCAATTTGATTAGGGAATTCCCTGCCCTTGAATCAAACTCTACCATGTTATAATTCATTCCATAGAAACGCATGTTGGAACGGAAGAAGCGCGATGATAAGTATTGTAGCATGATTGATTGATGATGGGAGGAAAGAGAAAGGCGTTTATCTGTAGAAAGAGTTTTAGTTATGGGATGTCTACCTTTTTTAATATTTTGTCTTGTAAGTTTGTACAAAAGAAATCCAAATTTTGTAGATGTGGAGAGATTGCTCTACGTGTGCTATTAAACTTCCATATGAAATAAAGTACTCGTTGTTTTTAGAGATAAGGAGACGAAAAACGAGACTTATGGAAAATTTCACACTCGATAGTAAATGCACAAGGTTATATATGAAGTTTTCTTTGAAAAGATGGTTAGGTTGTTGGATCAAATGCAACTTCTTAGCATTTTCAATGATATTGTTAGTGAACATGTTGTTTGTGCTTCTTCTTCTTCTTTTTTTCTCTCTCTCTTCTGGAATTTGTAAAGGAAACATGTTGAGCTTAGTCAATGAATGTGTAGGTGGAAATTTTGTTGGAATTCACTACTCTAATTGTTACGTGGCATAGTATAGATGCTTCAAGAAGAATATTGGATGGAGATGTTGAAAATTGAACCAAGGTGTTGGAGATCCAAACACATATTCCTAGTGCATGCATGCCTTTAGAAAAACAGGAAGTGCAACAAACAACTTTCATGAAAGAAGCATGGTTGGTCAAAAATTTATAAATGTGGGTTGGGTCCATACATGAACAAGTGACGAAAGCGAGTTGGAACACATGGGAAGTAACTGAGAGAGAGAGAGAGAGAGACTTGGACCAAGCTCTAGAAATCACCAAAGATTGAGGAAAGATGCACTAGCATATAAAAGTAACTAGAGACATCCTTAGAGAGGATGATGCATACCTTTCAATGCGGTCACATCATTTTGTGTAGTGATTAGGCTCAATAGATAGAGTATCCTCGAGGTCTCTGCAAGGTTCACAATTTATCTTTGTTGTGTTTATTGGGCTTATTATTTTGAACACACATTGAATTTTTAAACTATGATATAACATAGAAATTATTTTGTTCAAATTTGTGATCGCGAGAAATGATAGGTGGAGTGTGGAGATCTAAGATAACCACTCAATAGAGATGTCGAAAATATCGACAAAGAGACCTAGTGTGCGCAAGATTCGAGAGAAGGAAGACAATGTTGATGTCATATGCATCATAATCTCTTGTTGATATTTTGTAGCCCTCCATAACAATATTAAGAATGTAAACATCATTCCCAAGTATGATTGGCGAGGTGTGCTATAAACGAAAGCAAATATAGCGAGGTGGCTAGTATCCTCCCATTATTCGTTGAATGAATATTGTTTGAGTAATGTTGTGACACAAGTCTTTGTGGTAGGTGCAAAAAATGCAAGATTGATGGACGTGTGCCATATCTCAACTATTGAAAAGATGAAAAGTTTGTTCAAATTTCTCCAATGCATTAAGTGAATGTTAGATGGTTCACATAGCCTTTGTCCCAACTCTATGAAGACAACGTTAAGGAGTTAGGTCACAATCTGTGGAAGAACGTAATGGAGTTTTATTTTGACATTCATAAAGCCGTGTGATTGAGGTTGGGATGTCATTTCTTCGGAAATGGCTCCACTATTGCAGAGAAGAGGGAGATGCAATTTTTTGCCAATAAAAATAATATATTTTAACCCATCGAAAATAATATTATTCTCGGTTTTAGAAAAGCGGGTGATTACCCCCCAATACCATAGTTTAGAAATATTGTCTAGGAGAGGCATATATGGTATGCATGTGATTTGTTGTATTCCGCCCCAAAAGAAAACTCAAGAACATAAAATAGAGATTATAGATTTGTACAAAATCCTTTGAAAGGAGGCATCGGGTCATGGTGCTTGTCTGTGAGGAAAGAGAATGTGTATCAATGATAAAATCATTATTGGTGTGGATGCTATTAGAGTTATTGAAAACAAGTATTGTGTTTGAAAGAAGACAAAAATGGATATAGCCTAGCAATCCATGAGAAATGTAGGAATTAATAGCATGCTTCTTCTTTCCAATGTGATTAGGGAATACCATGACCTCTAGTCAAAGGTCACCATGCTTTACTTCTTTCCATGGAAAAGTATGTGGAAGATGGAAGAAGTGAGAGGAAAAGTATTGCAGTGTGATTGATGGATGAAATAAAGGCATTTATAGCTAAAAAGAGTTGTAGGTATTGGATGTATGCCTTTGATAATATTTTGTTTTCTAAAGGCAGGGAGGAAAGGCACAAGTTATGTATGAAGGTGCCTCTTAAAACATGGTTAGATTATTGGATCAATTGAAGTTTGTTAGCATTTTGAGTGATATTGATAGAGAACAAGTTAGTTTGTTGTAATACTTTTTGGCATTTGTAAAAGAAACATATTGAGCACAATGAACTAATGTGCAAGTGAAAGATTAGTTGGAATTTTCTAGTGTGAGATAAACTTGATGATGCAAACAAATATTCTTAATATATGCAAGTCTCTAAAAAAAGATAAAACACACCAATATAATATTAAACCATTCTATTAAACCAACCATTTTATATAGTACATTATATTTCTTAGCTTGATAATTACATAAAAAATAAATAACCCAGTCCATTTAAACTCTACCATATTCATGAGCAAATAATAATAATAATTAAAGAAGAAATTAAAACATTAATATCAAAGCAATATTTTAATTATATATATACCAGAGGTGGAGGGTGATGTTGGTGAATTTTGATTTCAAACTCAACGGCCACATTTCAAATTCAAATTATAACCGCCTCACCTGGTGCCAGCCTATCCGATTCCAAAATCTTTAAGCATACGAAATCCCTAAAACATAAATATCCCATCCAATCCTATATCGATATAATTAGTATAAGCCTGCGGCATTAGGAAGGTTGTACAGGTGAAGCGAGGCGAGGATGGGCATTCCGTCCTTATGACAGGAAATGAAAGTGGAGAGGAGGCAGGCATGTGGGCGTTGTTTTCTAGCTTCCCTTAGCTTCCCTGATTATGCCTTTTTACATTTGGTATTGTTACATCTCATGCTAACGGTGGGCGATCCATACCAGTGCGTGGAATTTAATTTTTGAGTTGCCTGAGCGAGAGAAGAAATAAGATTTGTTAGATGATTTTACCCGTTTTCTGGTTTGTTTTTGCTGTTTTTCCAGCATGGCCATGCTTAATTGAATAATTGTTACTGTGTCTGTCTCTGGGTTTTTGTTTTTTTTTTTCTTTTATTTTGGCTTGGTTTTGGTTTTTTCTTTTCAGTTTGGGTGGAGAGGTAGAAAAGATTAGATCTAGTTGGTTTGGGTTAGGAGGGAGAGGAGTTTGGGTCTAGTTGGTTGGGGTTATGAGGCAAGATAATGCTAGAGAGAAGAGAAGAGGACATGGGATCCCACTCGGACAAGGTATGCACCCTTTTATTTTTCATTTGTATTTTAAGATGGTTTTGTAATGGATCATCTGAATTAATTGTGTGTGTGCTTGGATCATTTTAGTGTGCACATTTGATTCCCCAATACTCGTTGTTTTGGCTTTGTGTTTAGAATTAGAAAGATATAATTATGGATTGCTATGGGTTTTTCCTAGTGCAAGTGAGAATCTAAATTATGGCTTCTCTAATTAACAATTTATTCATAAATAAAACTGACCGAGGGGTTTAAGTGCATTATAGTTCTCCCTTGTGTTCCAAGGCGATGTAAAGAGAAACCCAATTTAAAGATCCATGATCTTTGATGCCTTGGATTTCTAAGACTGTATTTAAGAGCTGTCAATCTTCATGGATAGTTACAGGTTTATTTTCTTTTATAATGTTCATTTTTAATAGAGCAGAGTTATGTTTTTCAGCACGCGTTTGTTTTGTTTTTTTTTATAATGTTCGTTTTTAATAGAGCAGAGTTATGTTTTTCGTTATGCGTTTGTTTTGTTTTTTCTTTTAGAGAAACCCGATAAATTTGAAATTAATGAAAACCTTTTAAAAAAATTGGGGATTCGTTCAAAGATATGGTCTCACAAAACCCCAGTTGGCATAGCTATGGAAACAAATTTTTGCGTGAGGGTCAGCGCCCTTGGTTTCTCCAAGGCAATGAGGCCCTGTTCTGGTTTTTGTTTTGTGCTTGTCTCTGCTACCCTGTAAGGTAATCGGCTCTGCAATAACTTCCTCTGCCTCATGCCTCTGCCCCTGCCCATTGCTGCTCAAGTTTTTGTCAGAGGGACAACGCTTTCTCTGGGGCAATAGGTCTTGTGATTTGTGCTAATGAGTAGTTTAGGGTAGGCACTTTTATTTTGTCAAACGTTGAACCAAAATTACTGTCTCTTTGCTTGAAATCAATCTCTTAGAAATGGTGTCATACAGGTTCAACATTATTTATTCTCTCTTGATCAGTATACTATGAATGAACATTTTTGTGAGGTAGCCCATATAGGTGTGTTTTCTATTTCTGAACAATTTTGTGGAGGTAGCCCATATTAGTGTTATTTTTGTGAGGTAGCCCACATAAGCCTGTTTTCTATTTCACTTTGAGAGATTACAGCCCAACCAATGTAATTGAAATGGCAGTGACATCTAAGGAAGTTCATGTCAACTGAATAAAATTAAAACCATATCAATTACATCATTCTTGTTTGTAGATCAAAATGCTTTGGAAAGGGAATAGAGGATGTTCATGTCAACTGAATTAAATTAAAACCATAATAATATTTACAGCTGTCTCTAAGAGGCAGTAGAATAAATGCTTTGTAAAGGGAATAGAGTAGATTCCAATTGCAAAACATATGCCAACAAATATTTTTGCTATGTTGTGACTTTGAAGTATGAGGTGTAGATGTTTGCTGCCTCTTATTCTTATGGGGCTTGCCTTCAGGTTGCTGATATTGTGTGAGAAAAGAGGGGATATTTATTTGTTCAAGACTTTCTATTAGCATGCATAACAATATATATTGCAGTTTATTACTTTTGATTTATTTATAAAAGCCAAATATCTATTATGTGTCCCATTTATTTATTTTGAATTGGATTTGAAAGAATATACAATTAATTGTATTTTGTATTTATTGTATCAAGATAAAATGGGGGTTAAACATTTAACCTTTTTATGATATGAAACAGGTGGACTGAGGAGGAGAGCACACATGGAATATTGTTTAACAAAAGAGTAACATCTTTTTGGTGAGTTGGAAGGTGAGAAGGAAGTTCTGCACAAGAATTTAATCAATTCATGATATAGACCAACAGAATAAGAGTTAGATTTGAGAGAATATTTAGGTAATTGTATTTGTTTTTATTAATGCACACTAAAATTTCTACTAAATATTTAATTCTCTTGTGATATGAAATAGGTATATGGAAAATGTTCTTTACAAGAGTAAGGTATTGTGCCAGACAAGGTACATGGAGAGGGGAGGTTGATGGAAGGTCCAAATCATATAGGAGTAGCAAGTAGATGATGTGTAGTTGGTTAATACAATTATATTATTGTTGATGCAAATAGATATATAGTCAATCATTTTCTTTTTGAGAGGGGCTTGCCCCTTCTCCCATCCTTCATGGATAGCAATGACCAAATCTATCATGGAGGCTTGTCCGTGTTTTTATTGTGTTTATCATGCTTTGTGGTTTAGTATTATTATTTTTCTATGCCTTTTCTTTTTAAAATTCTAATTTTAAATTTATTTCTGCCATCATTTTATAATAACAATTTTTAGAATTATTTATTTTGAACATTAATAATATTTTTTTATTTTTTTAATGAAGTTATTTTTTTCATAATAATTTTATAATGAAATTGCTAACAAAATATTACCTTGAAATTCTTACTGCACTATTTATGTAAAAACTTTTGATATATTTAATTTTCAACCTCACATTTGGAAATTTAATTTTTTTCGATGTGTAGGGCTTTTATTTATTTTAAATTTCTCATCTCAAAATTTAAATCTTAGCACATTTAAATAATAACAATTGTAAAATTACATTTAAAAATTTCCGTGTTTGATAAATTTGCAATTGCATTTTTAATATAAACTAATCTTCAAAGTTCTAAAATCCATACAAGAACATTTTTACATGCCAAACCCATTTATGAGAATCACACTTCAAAATTTCCATGTTTGATGAATTGGACACTTTACTATTTAATTTTGAATTCCACTCCTTAAAATTTGATGCTTATAAACACATTTACATACTCTGATGACATTCATTTGTGAACTTTATACAACCTCTGATATATTTAATAAACTAGAACATTACAAAGAGAAGCTTAAATCTAATATTATAAACAGAAGCTGAAATATATATATTTGTGCTGTGTTGTAGTGTTTTGTGTTGTATCCTCTTAATGTCAAAAAGTTATGTTGTTGTTGTTGTGTTTGTGTGTGTAAGGTGATACACATAACACTCTCTGTTTAAGTTGATTTAACTATTCAAAAATTGATGTTTGAGAAAATGCTTTTATTGCCTTCCTATAATATTTAATTTCTAATTTAAATATCATTAATTGTATGTTAAACTATAATTTGTTCAAAAACATGTGATTTTTGTATGAAATTTTCAAATATAATGATTATATTGTTATCAAATTTATATTTTAATATATTAAATCATGAGTTCAAGATGGTAAATTTGTATTTCAAATTAATTTACATCCATTTGCACTGCATGTTATGATATACAAGTATATAATTGTAAATTGAACTATAATTTTATGAAGAGTTTGACCTTTTTTCTTTTTTTTTGTTTTGTTATATGGGATGAATTTTTAATTATAATGATCCTTGTATTTTTGTTGATGCATTTTATTTTATGTTTCAAGCCAATCTAAATATAGATCCATTTTTTTTGCCATCTAGACATGAATTTCTAAATTTATTTTGGACTTTATGACATTTTATTTTATAAATTTTTGAATTTTCCAAGACATATTTAAATCTCAAATTTTCAAATTTTAATTAAACTAATTTATATGTATAATGTAATGTATTTTAAATTAATTTGAGAGGTTGCATTTTAAATTCCACCCTTGCATTAGTGTATTTTGTATTTTGAAGTTTGTATATATGTTAATGACAATGGGAAAATGGAATTTAGAATTATTTTTTGATTTTTGACTAGTCTCTACAAATTAAAATTCTAGATAATTAATAATCATGAAGTTTCAAAATTTCAGCATTTATACAAACACTTTTCAAGATGTACATTTAAAATTACAAAACACATAAAAATTAAATATCATAAAAACACCAAGAAATAAAAATGAAAATAAAAATTGATGATTTCAAATTCTAAAATTTATATAAAACAAAAACTTTTAATTTATATGTTTTGTTATATTTAATTATATTTAGTGTACTATGTTGTACCATGTTAATGTTTTATGTAAATGTTGTGTTGTTTGTATTTGGTTATGGGTGTAACAATGTGTTTTTAAGAGAGTTTAAAATAATGTAAGTGCTTTGGAAATTTAATGTTGGAGAGACATGAACATTTACAAAAATTGTGTATTGTGTTTGTATGGTGTTAGAACTTTATGTTGTATATTAAAACTATGGTGGTTTATAAATAGAATCTGTGAATTTTTAATGAAATGTTTAAATATTTAATTAATTATGTTGAATTAATTTGAATGAGTATGTAAAGTTTGTGCACTTCAAAATGATATAAATACATTGAAATTTGATGCTTGTGGGAGTGACTTGTAAAAAAAACTAAAATAAAGTATTTGATTGTATGACATCTAATTCTATAATTTTCAATTGCATATTAAGCTATGCTTTCACCAATACTTTCAGATTTTTCATTAAATGTTTAGATACAAGAGTTCAAGATAATACAGGTACACTTAGAGATTTGATGTTTGAGAGACATGGACATTTAAAAAAAAGGGTGTATTTTGTTTGTATGATATTATAATTTTATATTGTATATTGAACTATATTTGATTATACATTTTCTTTTAAATGTTTAAATTTTTAATGAATACATGTGTAAAATTTGTGTATTTGAAAATAATTTAAAT